>JACCPH010000011.1:7461-293260 GCA_014183095.1 Harringtonia aguacate
GTCAGCACACACCACTCGGTAATACACAATCTCACCGAGTACTCACTCTGGGCTGCGCAGTTGACGCTGCTGATCAGCTTGAGCACCGAGTCGCCGTAAAACTCGAGCGTCTCGTAGTTGGTCGGCAGCCGCGCCGACGGCGCGCTGATGGCCGTCACCACGAGCGATCGGTCGTGGATCTGCAGCTGCCGCAGCGGCGTCGCCGACAGCAGCTCGTCTGCCACCAGGTTCGCCTCCAGCACAGGCGTCAGCGACGGGATCAGCGCCCCAAAGTACACAAACGACATCGGCAGCCGGTCAATCTTGCAGCGCGAAGCCGGCAGGACGCGGGTGTATTTGGAGGGCGTCGGCGTCGTTGTCGCCGCGTCGGGGACACTCTCGCCGCCGCCGCCGCCGCCGCCGCCGCCACCGTCCTGGTACCGGAACCCGACACGCTTCGGCCACGACCGCAGCACCACGTACGGCACGTCCTCGGGGTCTTTCTCAAAGTCGTCGTACGGCTTGCGCACGAGCGTGGCGTCCGGCTTGGACGCGAGGTATCCTTGGTACACGTACGGCGTGTTGTTCTCGCCGCGCACCAGGCTCGACACGTGCGGCGACGACGACCAGCGGCCGCCCGCAAACAGCTCCGGCGCACAGTCGCACGAGCCCACGTGCTCCATCCCCAGGTGCTCCCCGGGACACGTGAACCGCACCAGGCGGTGGCGCGCCGAGATGGGCCACCGGTGGCCGTAGGCCGCGCCCAGCAGCACCTCCGTATGGTCCTGCTGGCCGTCGCGGTCCCGGTCCGACGGCGTCACTGGCCGAGCCGGCCCGATCTCCACCGTCCACGGCTGAGACGACGCCGGCGCCCAGAACACGGAAATGGGCTTCATGTCCAGCAGGGCACGGGGCAGTGCGAGAACGGCCTCGCACAGCTCCGAGCCATGGCTGTCGAGCAGGCGGATCGTGTGATGGTAGACGGGGGGCGGAGACGGCAGAGGTGCTGCTGTTGTTGTGGTCACGTGAGTGTTGTCCACGGAGGGGGAGGGCGCGTCGACGGCCGCCCACGCCTCGGCGATCTCCTTCCAGGGCCGGTACGGTCCGCGGACGGCAACTGTGCTGGGCCGGCCCTGGACAGCACGGTCGCGGTCGTCGCGCAGGTCTGTGGGCGGCAGCAGGTGGTCCGTGAGGAGGCCGGCCGCGTGGAGCTGCTTGTAGGCGGCCAAGACGGCGTCGGCGCAGGCGTCAGCCTCGGTCTTCCACGCGTTCGTGCTGTACGCGAGGCGCAGGCGCGGCGGCAGCGTCATTGGCAGTCGGACGGTCGCCTCGAGCAGGCCGCCGCCACGGCTGCTCTGGCGCATGAGGTAGAGCGGCCGGCTGTCGACAAAGGCCGCCGACGTCATGGTGGAGCAAAAGTGCTGCAGGTGGGACTTGGCTGCGGTGGCCGAAATGCGCGCCTCTGTCGACGGCTCCTCCAGCGGCGGCAGCGCCGAGTCGTCGAGCGCCGACTCCGCCTCGAGCGCCGCCAGCATCGCCGTCTGCCGCTCGTCCGCCTCGCACCGCCGCTTCATCTCGTGCTCCAGCACCTCCCAGTCGCCGCGGTTCGTCTGCTTCGGCCCCACCAGCAGGTGGAACTGCGACCCGTCCTGGCGGGCGCGCCCCCGGCGCTGGATAAAGCCCTTGAGGGTCGTCACGTCATCAAAGCACACCACCAGGTTGCACGCCGGCACGTCGATGCCCTCCTCGATGACGCTCGTCGACACCAGCAGGTTGACCAGATGTCTGCGGAACCGCCGCAGCGTCCTGCGCCCGTCGCGCGGGCTCAGGTCCTGCAGCGCCTCCAGCCCGTCCTTGTAGTGCTGCCTCGTACTGCCTGTCACGTGACTAGCCCGGAACCGCCCCCGGACGAGCGGGTGCGCCGCCACGAGCGCCGCCAGCACGGCGGCCATCGGCCGCTCCTTGACAAACACAATCGCCATGGGCTCGCGAGCCTCCTGCTCGGCCAGGATGCGCACCAGCGTCTGCACCTTGGGCGTCAGCCGCCGCGCAAACAGCTCGCCGGTCTCGGCCGTCGTCGGCGGCTGCGCCGCCACCACACCCATCATCCGCCGCAGCCGCAAGAGATAGTCGCCCTTGTCTTCGGTCACGGTGCGCTCCTTGGCTTCCTTGCGGCACTTGCGCGCCACCTTGTACACGTAGTAGTCGGCGGCCCAGGAGCCGAACTCGCTGTAGATCCGGTACGCTCGCCCACAAAAATGCTTGATAAACTTCCACGTCTGCCTCTCCGCCCCGCCGCCGCCGCCGCCGCCGCCGCCGCCGCACAGCTCGGCCTCGGCCCTTTCGACCTGCTCGTAGACGCTGAACAGCCGCGAAAAGTTCGGCGCCGCCGCGTCGTAGTGCTCCACCTGGCCCTCGCAGACATGGCAAAACGTCGACGGCAGCTTCGTATGCTTTAGCAGCTCGCCGCGGTGCCGCGTCGGTGTCCGGCACACCGCATCCAGCGTGCGCTCGAGTTCATCGATGCCTTCGAGCTTCTTGCCCAGCACGGGGCTGGCCGTCAGCCCCAGTACCGCGGGATACGGGAGGCCGTCGTTCTTGGCCGGGTGGTAGAACTCGGTCATGATGAACCGGCTAGGGTCTCGCTTGACGCAGCTGTGAGCTGGGGGTTGCAGGCTGTCAGTGGGGACGCTCGGCTCAGCGGCACTCTCGGCACATGAGGCAGATACAGAGAACAGAGAACAGAGAACAGAGAACAGAGAACAGAGAACAGAGACACACCTTCGTCAAACACAATCAGCGGGATCGACTGCAGCTTCACAAAGCCGTGTCGGAGGGCGTCCTGATGGTCAGCGACAAATTTTTTTCAAAGCCAGCGACCTGCCGCGAGCCCGTCCACGAATCTTCTTACCAGCAAAATCTGGTGTGTGGCGACCACCAACCGCACATTGAGAAGCGCCGCATCCCTAGACCGTTAGCCAGTGTCCCTTTTTCCCTTTCCAGCGCGAAAGAAAGTTTACACACACCAGATTTTTTGCGTAGACCAGTTATCCCCGCAGGTGTCGCCGGTGATGATCTTGGCCTGCACTCCGGGGATCTGGGCCGAGATGGCATGGAATTGCTGCTCGCACAGAAAGGTTCTTGGTGCCAGAAACCAGACGATCTAAAAGGGTCAGCGCAATGAGCATGAGCCGTGGACAAGACGAAGACGAGCAAGCCTCCCAAGAGGCCAAGGGAAGCCCACCTTATCAGGAGATGAGTGTTCCAGAGCGTGGCGGATGCGCAGAGTGGCCCTGTACAGGTCAGCCAAGACGAGCTCGGAAGCGAGTCAACAAGGAGGCACGCAGAACAGAGAGGGGTCCCCTTACACCCGCGTCTTTCCTGTCCCAGTGTCCATCTACTCCCCCCCCCCAAAAATCAGCCAGTGCCCTCTCCGGGTGGCAGGCACACAGGACGCAGCTCACAGCAACAATAATGTTCTCTCTCAGGCTGGCTTCGTACATCTCCAGCTGGTAGGCCCGCGAGGCCGACGTGAGCGTGTCGTCAGGTCCATCTGAAGCGTCAGAGTCTGTGATAGGTTTTAAAAAAGACATATTAAAGGTTGCGGACGAACGGCTCGTCCATGTGTGGTGTAGAGGCAAGCGATGCCAACAATGAGGAACGCAAAACGAGCCGCAACCCAAGCAGGACCAAGATGCAACAAGTAATACAGGGTGCAACAAATTCAGAGCAAGACCAGCCTGGAAGCTTCCAGGCATCCAAAAAAGCGCACGCATCAGATCGGGCAGCCCTGCGCAGTCAACTGGACAGCCAGCCCACCAACGGGCACATGGTGGTGGAACAGTTATTGGCCGTGTGTGTGTGTGTGTGCCTACACCTCGTACGCGCATACCACGAAAACCGGACCCCGCCGCTTAATAATGCAGACGCTCCACAAAAAAACACAATACCACACACTGTTGGACTTTGCTGTCTGTGTCAGATACATATTGATATCCTCTGCATTCATGTCGCGTTTTTGGCGTTTGCAAGACGCGCAGGCGACATGTCTGGACATGTGCGCAACTGTGATTTTGGGAGCCTGCCGGCATTGACAGGGTACAGGGATCAGGGAACCCACAATTGTCTCTGCCGTCTCTCGGCTGCCTGCATGATGTCGGAGAGTGCTGCACCCGCTAGACAGCGCGCCAATGGCTGAGACGCCCGGTATCTTACAAGAGTCGACAGCCTTGTTTTCTTGCGGGATTCTCTCAAGGTGGGCCTTGCCCCATACCTTTCCCCGCCTTGATGACCTGTTTCAGCCATGTCTCTTCTTGCTAGGCACATGGCCTCCACGGTACGCCTCACAAGGTGTTTTATCTTTCCCCCGGAACACCTGTCAGCGGGTATTCCCGCCTGGTTGAGCAGCTCCATATGCTGTCACCCGGGGCCACCCTGTTTGCGCTTAATGTTGCACGGATTGCCCGGTTTTTTCGGGAGGTGAGGCCTCTCAGCGGCCAGTGGACAGGTATAGATGTCTTTTTCTTTTTTTCGCCCCGAGGGCGAGTGGCTGCCCGGGCGGCTCGGCGACTCGGCAACATGCCGTCTTATCTGGTTTGTTTTAATTTTTTTTTATTTGGAGGGGTTAAATATTCCTAGTTCCTTTGCATTTACTCATCTCTCAAACACGACTTCGTATACGAGTATTGTCGCCGAGGCAATGTGCCGTCCGTCCGTTTCCACCCGGCAAGGCTGAGACAAAGTATCTTACCTGGACGACAAGGACCATCCCGCTACTCCCTGGCCTATCCAGCCATGCGAGCCGCCGGCGTGCTGTGTTGGATGGTGTGTTTTCGCTGTACGTCTCTGGCGACTTTGCACGATCGTGTCTGCCTCTGTACGAGACAGTCAATTTTACAGCATTCAACAACGGCTAGGTCGGCTGGTCCCGTAGAGAAAAAGAGACGCCTGTGCCGAAAGCATCTTTTGAGACGTACCGAAAATGAGGCTGACACGATTTGGTGAATTATGCAAATGACCGTCTTGGACCTTCCTCTTCTAGATAGCCATAGACGCACCTTGAGACTGCCTTTTCCATGGCATGGCCATTAGATAGTCAAGTGATGCCTGCTGCATTTGCAGAAAGCAGAAAGTTCCTTTCATAACCCCCAAAATGAGACTCTGTTTAACAACATCTAGAGCTTGGGCCGTGTGAGCATTTCTATTCCTTGTGCTCTCCCGTGCGCTCTGTACATTGATGCGCCCTTTACGTTCTCATCACCGACGTGACGATGGCAGAAGCACCACTTTTGGGGTCCCCGGACCGGCCCGAAGAACCGGCCCGAAGAACCGGGATTGAAGCCATAGAAATCTCTTCTGGCAGTTAATTGTCGCTCATGGGCTGACGACTGCGGACCACTCCTAATTTCTCAAAACAATATTGTCCCGTTAGTTGTGATGCCGATCTGAAAGCATTTCGGTGAGAAAATGTGCAAGGTCAAACCACGGCACTCGTGACAAACCTCGTACGCAGGTGGCGGGAGAATCGAGTGAGAATGCCCCAGACTTTCAAGAAATCGTCGAGCTTGGGCGCTGGCCACTGACCATCAGGCAAATGGGGGGGTGTTACTTTCCAGGTTCCTGGAATTGTACAAGAGTGGCACGACACCTTCCATATACTACACGATAAAGAACAGGAAGCAGAACGGCTATCCGTTGACGATGGCCTCGGCATGGTCTCTGGTAGACATGAGTCCAAAGTCATCTCCTTGCCATCGACTCGCACTTCAGGGCAGGGTGTACCGAAACGGTTCAGGCTCTGCTTGTGAACGGCAGGTTCACCGAGGCCAGAAGTCACATTGACACGTCCATCCCGCTTCGAAAAGAAATGGCCCACTATTCCCGACTCCAGCTCTTCGGTCCCCTCTACTATCGTGCAAAGACGATATCGTAAGCAAGAGGTTGGCTTCCCGCTTTGGACTGTTACTCTGTTTATCGGCTGTCTGTGTTGTTGGCCCGTGTGCTGGCCAATATATTGGTCAACATACTGGAAATTGCAAACCGGGATCAAGAACACGGGCCAGTTGGTCTTGGCCCTCGGCAGTGCTTTCATGAAGCAGTGCAGCTTGAACGAGGTCTCTCGGTATCTACAGCGCGCACCCACCCCGTTCTAACGAACTGGAGGACCCCACGACCCCGATGCTGCAAACACAGGCTACAAGCTCACGGAACACTACCTGGGAAACATGAGCCTGGCGGAGTGCGCAGATATGTACTCGTACAAATATTACAAATATTTGTACGAGTATTTGTACTTTCCCCCACGCACGTCAACACAGCCCCCTGCTAACACGAACTAACAACCCCAGATCCGACGTGTCACAGGCGATCGCGCGTCTCGAAAAATCGAGGTTTCGCGAGGGCGAACGGGCACGCGCCTCATTCCTGGCAAGGCCAAATCTTGAAGGAGCGTGGCGCTGATCAGGCGGGCAAGCCCACGCTGGACAGAAGCGTGCAAATGTGGCAGCGGCTCGCTGGGAACGACGGGAAGGCGCCCGATTCGCTGCTTCGCTGACAGAGAGGAGCATTCGACAAACCTTGTCGTGGTGTGGAGGCGATAGTCGAGAAGGCATTTGGCATGCCACCTGCTTTGCTTTGGCAGAAATGCTGCCAGCGGGAAAGCAAAAGGGTGATCTGTCTGGCCAACCGTCAGGGGCAACTGGGCAAATTGTAAGATATCACACTACCATGGCTAGCTTTCTTACAGAATCAGGCTGTGGCAGCTCAGGTGGCTGGACCACTTCACGTCACACACCTGAACGGTAGCCGACAGGGAGAGATAATAACGCGAGACTTTTGGATGACAGAAAATGGACCATTTCCGCTTGTCGAATTTTGTTGATCCCGAATACGGCATCTTCATGCCTCCTGTCGTGCCTTCCCTAACTGACCTCGGCAGTTCACCCCACTAAAACCTCCACTTCTCAGCCTCAGCCGTCGACAAAAGCTCTTCCAGGAACGCAATCGGCGCAACAGCAGTCCGCCAGCTCGCAGACCTCATGTGGCTGTACGCTGCCGGCTTCAACGCATGGAACCAGCTGCACTTTTGCGGTCGTGGCCCTGCCGAGGCCCAAGAGACCGCCGAACCAGACGATATTGCGCCATTCACCTGCGTTCTTCAGGATGATCGCATAGACACCATCCGGCCCTTTCTCACGTTCACAGCGGGTAAAGAGGATGCTTTCGTGAAGCGGATGGGTGAGCGTCTGGCTGACAGCTGCAGTGAAAACCTCAAAACGCCAGCTGCTAGCTGGCGTACCGCCCGAAGCTGCGGCCGCAGCCGGCACCGACTACGGGTATGCCGAGGCTTTGAATGGCCGCGTCGTAGGTGTTGTATACCCCAGCCTTTTTTTTCTTTTCTCTCTGTTTCTCTGTCAGCCGCCGCGGAAGCTTGCCTCTGTTCTGACCAGACAAAAGTGCACGACCACGACTCTGGCACCATCTCACAGTATGCGGCGCTGGAAGACTTCCTGAGGCGAGGCGACAAGGGTGTGCCATGCACGACCTTTTCAGTCCCAGACGTCATGCAGACGGTGGCCTACGACTCGGGCTTTGCAGCACTCACGTCCAGTGGCCAGGTCTGGACCTGGGGTGACGGTCGGTTCCCCGAGTGTCTCGGCCGGCCCGTGACCGACGAGAGGTGAGCAGGACTTTTTTTTCCTTTCTTTCTTTCTACTATTTTCCTCGGGATGTTCGATGATATCCTGACTGCTATCTTCCACTTTTTCCCCCCCAAACAGCCCGCCAGATCGCCCTGGCCGTGTTTTCTGCCTGGAGGATCTGCCCACCGGTCCCATTGTCCGCATCACCGCGGGCGGCTACGTGCTCGCGGCGCTCACGCGCGGCCGCGATCTGTACTGCTGGGGCGGGTACCCGGGACGGACGCCCGTGCTCGAGGGACTCACCGGCGAACCGGCGCCCGTTGTGGTCGTTTTGGAAACCAGCGACGGAGGGGAAGGAGGGGAGAACGGCAGCGGCAGCGGCAGCAGCAACGACGACGTGGACATTGACATTGCCGACGTCGGCGTGGGCGCTGCGCACATGGTCGTGCTGACGGCCGACGGACACGTCTGCGTCACCGGCAGCAACGCCAACGGCCAGCTCGGGCTGCCGCTCGACCGCAAGGCGGCCGCGTCGTGGGTCAAGGTCGACCTGCCGATCCGGGAGGGCCAGCGCGTCGCGCGCGTCGCAGCCGGGCCGAGGAGCTCTTTTGTCGTCATCGACAAACCCAAACCCCTGCACGGCAGCCTCACCCTGAACCTGTCGAACTCGCCTGCTGGAAAACGCACAGCTGCAACCGTCTAGATGCCTTTGCTTTTTTTTTCTTGTTTGTATTTCTGCCATCGGTACTAGTACATAGTTTCTTTCCCGCAATCCTGCCTTAATACGCGGGTTCTCCATCCCTTCCCAACACACATGAACGCAAACATGGTGACTGTGCAGAGAGAAGAACCGGCACACGCGCAGCAAGGGAGCAGCACACAGAGCAACACACGCACACACACGCAATCTCTCCGCCCCAGGTGAAGAGGGCCTACAGGTTTGTCAGGTAGTCCTCGATCTCCTGCGGCGTGAGCTTGCGGAACCGCGGTCCCCGCGCGCCCTCGACGCCCTCGACGCCCAGCAGATGGTCTGCCGGTGGGCCGACAATGCCTGGCGCTGTTGTTAGCACTGCATATTTACATATCTGTAATGGTGTTTCGTGTGGGGGGGGGGGGGGGGGGGGACACCCACCAATCTCAATCGTCTCGCCGTTCATCTCGCCCTCGATCGTCTCCTTGAGCGTCAGCAGCGCAATGTGCACGGCGTCCTCGAGCTCGAGGCCCTCGGTGTACCGCTTCTCGAGGAACGTCTTGGCCGTGGCCGCGCTCTTGCCGATAGCCGTCGCCTTCCACGGGAAGTAGCTGCCCGACGGGTCCACCTGGTACAGCATGGGCCCGCCCTTGAGGATGCCGCCCGTCTTGCCCGTGAGCTTCTTGTGCTCGCCGCCCGCCGGCTCGTCATCGTCGTCTGCCTCCTCGGCCTTTTTGGCCGCCGCCGCCGCCGCCTCCTTCTCGAGCTGCTCCTCGGGCAGGATGCCCTCGTCCCAGCCCGCCACCAGCAGGCTGACGCCGTAGGGGCGCACGCCGCCCGACTGCGTGGCTTCCTGCATGACGCGCGCCACGTCCTGCACCAGTATCCGCGTCGGCGGGTACTCGTTGTAGATGCGCTTGTAGCCCGTGTGCGACACCTTGCGGGCGCGGTCCACGAGCACGCGGTAGTCGGGGCCCATGCCCGCGTAGACCATGCCGATGTCGGGCGTGATCAGCGAGATCTTGGACAGCGACGACGGGTCGGCGAGCGGCGACGACGACTTCTTCTCGGTGGCCAGCACGATGCCGTTGGTGGCTGGAAAGTGAAGGGGAAACAGGTCAGCACAGATGGGGACGAGGCTCGCCGCTCGACTCGGCTCAGCTCAGCTCAGCTCAGCTCACCCTTGATGCCCAAGGCCGTGACGCCCTGGTTGACGGCATTCAGCGCATACTCTGTGGTCCACGGGTCAGTTCTCGTGTCCACCGTGGCTGACGGCGCGACAGTCTACGTCGCAGGTAGAGAGGTAGACATCTAGGAGCACGAACCGATTTGCACCAGCTTGCCGCTGTTGACACCAGGTTAGCTTCTACTCCAGCACGCATCACATCCAGCGAGGCTGGCCAGCAGCCCCCCAAACGACACCATGCGGAAACACACCTGGGCGAGAACGTCGTCAGAGAGAAAGAGTATCGGTCGGCCATCGTCGGGGATGATGGAGGGGTGTATCGAGGAGAGCAGAGCTATGGAAGGACAGGCAGGCTCAACAATCGAAAGGTAGATGGAGGCGGGGGGGAGGAGGGGGGGAGGACACAACAAAACAGGCAGATGCAGAGCAGTCGTTTCCGTCGGATTGCTTTTTCGTATATCGTAAAAAGAAACGCTGCGAACCGGCTGCACAGGCAAGATGGATGGGGGTGCGTATGATTTGGCCTCTGCCGCTGCAAAGCTTCTTTGCTGGCTGGCTCTGAACGTCTCCAGGCACACCGCACAGTTGCGCGTCGAGCTCCCCTGATTGGCTGCAGCTTCTACATGCATCTAAACAGTATTACAATGTCTTATGTAAGATATCTTGTTCACCTTACAGGAATGTTCACATTTTTTTCAGCCTCAGGCATCACTCACTAGACAGCAAGCACAATGTGGGGTCGCAAGGCAACAGCCACAAGCTCAGAGAGAAAAAAAAGCCCAAGCTGGGTCTGCCATCAAACCGAAGCTCATGGAAAGTCGGAAGGAAACACCACTCCGGGCATGTGCTACGTGTTCCTGGCGGCTTCCATTTCCTACATATCTTTTTTACCGCTGAAATTCCCCCCTCGCTTTTGTTTTTCTTGCTCTCCCGCAAGAAAAATGCCGATGTTGCTCCTTGCCCTAGGCGAGCCGAGTGGCCAAATCACCGTCATTCGTTTTACCTGAAAAAAAATCTCGGGGAGGGCATTTAACCCAACGAACCTGGTGGCGTGCACACTTCCTGTTCGCTTTCTTGCGACAACCGCAATGGAACTTCGACCCCGACATAGTCGTCCAGGCCTCAGATCGGGCTGGTCCTGGCCTGAAGCCCAGCCCGATGGCGATAGCTCTGCTGAGATGCAGATGCAAACGCATAACAATGCGCCGCAGACAGACGACAAGAACGCGATGGCAACGAGCAGCTCGCACGACCTCCCGAAAGCGTCTGCACGCACCACATTCCGCCGCACTTTTGTCTCGTCGGCTGCATCCGACGCATCCGATGCATCCGATGCCGGCCTGAGTATCGAAGCGGAAGTCGGCTCCGATTCCGAGGCTGATTCTGAGGCGGGCACCGAGCCGGCCGCCCAGCACGACGCCCAGCACGACGCCCGGCAAGAGGCCTGGCAAGAGGCCCAGCGCCGCCAGTGGGAGGAGTACGAGCGGTTTAAGCGACGCCACAAACCCCGCACCTGCCGCATCTGCCTGGAGACCGTGGAACCGACATTTGAGAACGTGGGCGACGAGGAGATGGAGGCGCTCGCCCAGGAGACCGGCGCCGAGGAGGTGGGCGCCATCGAAGCCCTCGGACGACGCATCGGCGACCGGGTGGCCGGAGCCATGGCCTCGGCCGTGCCCAATTTTCTGCGCCGCCAGCCTCGCGTCCGCTACGTGTCGGCGGATCCTGCTGACGGCCGGCTCTTCAGCCCGTGCCGCTGCAAGGGCACGCAAAAGTACGTGCACGAGGCCTGCCTCAAGGCCTGGCGGCACTCGCAGCCGCTGTCGACGCGCAACTACTGGAAGTGTCCGACGTGCGGCTTCGAGTACCGCATCGAGCGCCTGCGCTGGGGCCAGCTGATCTCGAACCGCGTCACCCGCGCCCTGCTCACCCTTCTCGTCTTTTGGCTGGCCATTTTCCTGCTCGGATTCGTCGCCGACCCGCTCATCGACATGTGGATGGACCCGGCCGGTCTCATCGCCGATACCTTTATCCGTGACGTCGATGACGACGACGACGTCCTCGGCAGCCTGCACGACTTTCTGCAGAACCACGACGCCGCCGTCGGCGCAGCCGGTCACAACACGGCCAGCAGCTGGCTCGAACACTACATCAAGGGATTCGTGTCTCTGGGCATCGTCGGCGTCGTCAAGACGTTCCTGGCCGTGTCGCCGTTCACCTGGCTCAACATACGGGGCAACATGGGTGCAGGCCGCCGGCGCCGCGCAGCCGGCGGCCAAGCCCGTATCGAGGGCTTTGGCTGGGTGTATATTGTGGTTGGCGTGTTCACCTTTTTAGGAGTGAGTGTCCCGTGTTCATCCCCCCCGCAGCAGCCTTGTACTGACTTTTTTTCCTTGCAGATGGCGTGGAAAGGAATCGGCTATTTGTGCAGCCGCGTGCTGGAACGTGCCAGCGAGCGTGTCATTGACGTCCAAGGAGGCGATGACAATGACAATGAGGAAGAAGACGACGAGGACGGCGAGGACGATGAAGACGACGAGGACGCCGGTCACAGAGACGGCGCCGATTTGTGAAAATCATAACCGAGATAGTGGCGGTGGGCGACAGAAGAGAGCCCACCAGTATCAGTGAAAATGATTTGCGCCGAAGCGGCCAGGTTCTAGTTCCTCCCCCCCATTACTGTTCTACGCATATCCTTTTGCTTTTCAACCCCTTCCCTACCTGCACACTCTTAAGTTGTCTGGACGATCCGCCTCCGTGTCGAGCCAACTAGTCTGTGTGCAAAGATCAAGTCGTCCTGTCTCAATTCCTCCGCTGGGGTCGCCAAACGTTTTGTTTGGCTTCCCTGTATACGGAGGCTCAGGGCACTGTCATCCTTTGCCAAACGTCGTACCATGGGATCTCGCGTCTTGCGAAATGTTCCGTCTGGTCTTTTGGCGGCCCTGTGCCCCCACGCGCAGTCTTTACTGCTGGTGGGGAGCCTCCATGGCCGTCAGCCTAGGCAAGGCTGATACATTACAACGTATGCTCTTGGGGTAGGCCACTTTGGATAGGCTGCTTGGGCGCATGCTATCCTTGTCCCCCCCAAATAAGCGCCTGCCGGCACTTGCCTCGTGTGTCCGAGAATACGTAGGAGGCCAGCTGTTGGTGGCACCGCATGACGAGCCCTACCCGAGATGTGTGTTCCAGGTTCGAAGAAAGAAGACGGCAAGCGCGAATTTGGATACGAGCTCACGCGTATTCGTAATAACGGCTCGAGTTTGTCAACTCTTGCGGCCGCTTGGTGACCCATTATTATGCTGGAAGCTTAAATTATTGTAATGGATACATGCATAGTTCATGCTTATAGACCCACGACCCCTGGCACGTGAATTGCGTGGCTGCCGGACGCGCCAAGACTTTTAATCATCTTTTACTTTTAATATCACTTGTCCTTTTTTCGTCAATTAGGGAGAAGGGGAAAAACGACAGCGACCACGAAAGAGGGGGCCTCGTCAATTTCTATCTTCTTTCTCGACTCTTTTTTTTGCGCATTTCACCGGGGGCTGCAAGCCGGCACATCTCAACGCTCGTTTTCGAACGCCACTTCTGCGGCCTCAGAGACCAGCACGCTGTCGTCCGACTTTCCTCCTTGAGACAACTACGAATTTCCCTGTGAAAAAGCATGGCTGAGCGCTGCCAAGCCTGATTCTCACGACCTGCTATCGCACCGATTGACGACTTGATCCCGTCTGTTTTCGCCCGGACCTCGTCGACGCTCATCTCTCTCGCAGCTGTGTAACAGCCGCAACGACACTCGTTTGAAGTCCCATCTCTCGTCAGCATCATCTGGCATTTTCGCCCCCTTTGCAGCTCAGCCCCGGTGCCCAGCGACGACCAACAGCCAAGTGTCCTCTCTTCTCTCCCGACCCGAACCGGCATCGAATCGACGCGAGGCGTGCATCTGAGCACATAGACAAGGGGGTGGGGGAAATTCCAGAAGAGGAGGCATCTTATCGACTCGAACGCGTTTCTTTGTCTTTTGCCTTTACCGTCGTTTTTTTCGTCTTCGAACCTCCCTCATTCGCCGGCCACCATGCATTTCGCGTACCCACCACGCAAAGACTCCAATGCGTCCGCATTCACGCCGCATGCGCGGTCATCACGGCTGCCACTGCTGCGACGAAGCCGGGCGCGGCTGTTTGCGTTTGCCGGCCTCTTCTTTGTCGTCCTGTTCTACCTGCTGTCACGATCGTCCGGCCGCGACCGGGCCAGCCCGTGGAAGAACTCGCATGTCAAGGAGGACGTAGCGGCCAAGGTGGCGGCGATCAAGAGCCCCGCGGCCGGGCCGAACGTGGCGACGGCCAACTATGCCGCATCGGGCAAGCCGACGACAGTGATCGTGACCGTGTTCGACGAGACCAACTACCACCGGGCGTTTCTGGATCTGGTGCGGGAGAACCGCAACTACTACGCGAAGCGGCACGGCTACGCAACCGTGTTCCCCAAGGTTGGCAACTACGACTTGCACGGATCGCCGCTGTCGTGGACCAAGGTGGTGGCGATGCGGCACGCGCTCACGCTGTTCCCGGACACCACGTACTTTTGGTTCCTGGAGCAGGACGCCTTCATCATGAACATGGATGCGACCGTTGAGGGCAGCATCATGGCGCCGGCCAAGGTCGACGAGGCCATGATCAAGGACATGCCCGTCGTGCCGCCTGACAGCATAATCCGGACGTTTGCGCACCTGCGCGGCCAGGACGTCGAGTTTCTGCTCACGCAGGACGCCAACGGCCTGTCGACGTCGAGCTTCATCATCCGCAACGGCCGGTGGGCGCACTTTTTCTTTGAGACGTGGTTCGACCCGCTCTACCGGTCGTACAACTTCCAAAAGGCCGAGACGCACGCGCTGGTAGGTGACCCTTTTTTCTCGATTTTTTTTCTCCTGTGGTTTTGCTCCTGTGGTTTTCGTTTATTTTCGTTTTTCGTCTGGGGGGACACCACGTGTGTGCTGGTGGCTGACCAACATCAACAGGAACACATTGTGCAATGGCATCCGACCATCCTGTCCAAGATGGCGCTGGTGCCACAGCGCATGATCAACGCGTACAGCACAAGCGAGAACGGCGCCAAGTACGAGGCGGGCGACATCGCGGTGCGCATCGACGCCTGCACGCGGACGAGCTCGGCGCTGTGCGAAAACGAGGCAATGCCGTTTGTCAAGCACTGGAAGCCATCCAAGGCTGGCAGCGGCAGCGGCAGCGGCAGCGGCGCCGGCGGCAGGAGTTAAGAGAAGCCTGACCGCGTGATTTGCACCTCTCTTACGACAACATGTTCCCAACTTACAAATTCATCTGCATGCGAACGATCTGAACGACTGTCCGGACGACCCATGGGAGGAGGGGAAGAAAAAAGAATGGATACACACATCCAAACCAGCAAACCTGTCTGCATTTCACTGCTTAATTTCTTTTTACATATTCGACGTCGTCTCGACCTGCAACCGCCACTAAGCATGCAGGCATAGTCTGCATATTCTACCCAGCGCTCGCATACTTATTTCACGCTTACGCACACGCCCACACACCCACATATTACGAGTCCTCGTACACCTCATACACCTTCATACACCCTCATACACTCCCATACACCCCCATATGACCCCCGCACACATGCACACCTTTTTTCGCCTTCTTGCACCTGGTTGGAGGTTCCCGACGGCGTCGGCGCAAGGCTTCGAGACATTTTTTTTTATTGTTTTGCTCTTGGTTTATGCCATCACCATACTGGACGAGGCTGACTGTGCTGTGATGGGGCAGCTGGTGGCCGCTACTATGTAGCAACAGCTGATTGGAACGCCGGGGAGAGTGGGGGGAGGGGGGGAGAGAAGGCAGGGAATGGACACCCGGAGAGTGGTGTCCGGTGGGGGGGGGAACACGGAGACGTCCACGGAAGGACGACTACGCCTTGGTCGGATGGTCTCTGTTTGTGATGGCTTTGCGTTACGAGGCCCTATATACGAGGACAGGAGTTGTCAGACGGATCATGTGCATTTGTGTATTCTTGTGTCATTTCGTTTTCATCGTATTTTTTTCTTGTTCCTTTTCTTTTTCTTCTTTTTCTTCGTCTTCTCTTCCTTGTCTTTTCTTCTTGTTACTTTTTTTCCGCTTCTCTACCCCTGTTTTCTCTTCGCTTCCCCTTCTCTGTGTTTCCTAGGGTTTTTGGTGTACAGAGTAATATAGACGGTAATTTGTAGCCGGATTTGCCGTGCACTGTCAAAAGCTGTGCTTGACGGAATATGGAAAAGGATCCCGCACGCGGTTGTGTCGATACGACAATGCCGTCCATGTAGCCAATGCAACCCACACAAAGTCTATTGCGGTGTGATTCGTCGTCATGGTGGCATTGGGGTGGCATTGGAGTCTCCCAGGCGAAACAGTGTCGGTTGCGCCTCTTTTTTTCTTGGAAATAGCCGTAATAATGTGGTTTATTTTTTCTTATCGGGCGCGGCTAGATAAAGGGTCAGCCGCCGTTTGAACGCATGCACGATCGATGCGGAGGTTTTTTAAATTTGCAGTCGCCCCTATGGCCAACAGAAACGCACGCAAGGCGGGAAGGATCAGCTGTTGCGCGCGCCCCCATTCGCGGGTTTTGGGGCTCAACCCAATCCGGAGCCAGGCAGAGACTACGGGCTCGATCCTTCCTGCCGTTCTTGGATGCTTTCCTGCTGGTTCGGGTAGACGTTTATATGTGTTTTTTCTTCGTGTATTACTTGTCTTGCATACAAAAATACAATGCTGTGTACAATGTGTTCGTATTTGTACTCGAGCTCGTGAAATCCTAATTTCGCATGTGATCCAAAACCTGCTACGCCGCGAGTCGTCTGGCTTCCGGAAGACACGGCGCGGGGGGGCGACACAGGGCAACACAAGGCCCCCCCCTCTTCTCGTCGACATCGCCTCACGGAGAGGAGACGTGTCAATGCAACGGGGTTGTCTCCCGTCTCGTTCTCGGACGATGGTCACGATAGGCAGCCGATTTTAGAAGGGAGGGATTGGGAAGGGGCGAGGGAAGGAGACGGGGGGGGGGGGGGGGTCTCCGCCGGCTACGGCTCGGACTTGAGCTGATAGGTGTCGCGCCTTCCCTCTAGACCAAAAACTATACTACCACCAATTATTTTGGGTCCCTTGTCCACCTTGTCGTCATTCCATTATTGGGCAGGTGCTTGCTGCTCCTCTCCTTGGTAATCAGCTGCTGGGTATTTTTTGGCCTTTTGCCTCTGCCCGTTTATTTCTCTCCTTCCCCCTTTCTCCCAGGCCGTGAAAAAGCTCCAGATAGCAGCCTCTTGACTCGCAGCCGCAGACAGCTGTTTCGCGCTTGCTGGATACCCTCTCTCTGCACTGCTGTGCTGTTCCCGCGTCCCCTCCTCCCCCCCCCCCGGTATCGCTGCGTCCGTCCACCAAGATGTCTAGCACCTCACGTCTGCCTGTCAGCCTGCGCGAAGGCTTGTCAAAGGTTCGCCGGCAGCCGACGAATCCGAGCCAGCTGCTCAGCCTGGATCTGTGAGTTTTCCCCCAAGGTTGCGCCGGGTCATGTGGAGACTGACTGTCGTTCCGCAGGATCCGCAATGTCGTCTTCTTCTTTTTCGTCGTGCGCCTCGCCCGCCGCACCATGTGGAAGCTCTGGGGTCGCGGCATATTCGGCACCCTCGAGGAGCTGTACCTCGACACCCGCCGGGTGCTCTACGGGTATTTCCTGGCTTTGCCAGGCGTCCGCGACAAGGTGCGCGAGCAGGTCAACGACGCCCTGGGCAAGATGGAGACCAAGCTGGTGCCGGCCGGCGTCGCCCGCCATATCACGCTGCCTGCCCAGGGATGGACCGAGGACGAGGTGCGCCGCGAGCTGGACAACCTGGCCGACCTCGAGCACACGCGCTGGGAGGACGGCCGCGTCAGCGGCGCCGTGTACCACGGCGAGCAGGACCTCATCAAGCTGCAGACCGAGGCCTACGGCAAGTTCTCCGTAGCCAACCCGATTCACCCGGACGTCTTCCCCGGCGTGCGCAAGATGGAGGCCGAGGTTGTTGCCATGGTTCTGGGACTGTTCAACGGCCCTCCCGGCTCTGCCGGTGTCACCACGAGCGGCGGCACTGAGAGCATCCTGATGGCCTGCCTCAGCGCCCGCCAGAGGGGCTATGCCGAGCGCGGCATCACCGAACCAGAAATGTGAGTTTTTTTTTTCCTCTCCCTCTTATTTTTTCTCTCCTTCAATTTTTATCGTGGCTAACCGGTGCAGGATCATCCCCGAGACCGCCCACACGGCCTTCCACAAGGCCGGCCAGTACTTCAAGATCAAGGTCAACCTGGTCAAGTGCCCAGCGCCCACGTACCAGGTCGATGTGCGCCGCGTAGCTCGCCTGATCAACCCGAACACGGTGCTCCTGGTCGGCAGCTCGCCCAACTTCCCCCACGGTATCATCGACGACATCCCGGCTCTCGGCAAGCTTGCCTACCGCCACAACATTCCGCTGCACGTCGACTGCTGCTTGGGCTCCTTTATGGTGGCGTTTTTGGAAAAGGCCGGCTTCGAGACGACGCCGTTTGACTTCCGCGTGCGCGGCGTGACCAGCATCTCAGCCGACACGCACAAGTACGGGTTTGCTCCCAAGGGCAACAGCGTGTGCCTGTACCGCACCGCTGCCCTGCGCTCGTACCAGTATTTTGTGTCTCCCGACTGGGCGGGTGGTGTGTATGCGTCTCCGGGCGCTCCCGGGTCGCGTCCAGGCGCGCTCATTGCTGGCTGCTGGGCCAGCATGATGAACATGGGCGAGGCCGGCTACCGGGATGCATGCGTGCAGATTGTGGGTACCACGCAGCGGTTCGCAGAGCACATCCGAACGTCGCCGGTGCTCTCGCCCGAGATCGAGGTCATGGGCAAGCCGCTGGTGTCGGTGCTGGCCTTCCGGCCGCGGAAGCACGACGCGCCGGCGGCTGGGTCCGCCGGGTCCACCTTGGCGGTGCCCGAGGCGCCGCTCAACATCTACGCGCTGGCCGACAACATGTCGGGGCGCGGCTGGCACCTGAACTCGCTGCAGAACCCGCCGGCGATCCACATGGCATTCACGGTCCCGGTGGTGAAGGCGTACGACAACCTGGTAGCGGACCTGGAGGCGGCGGTCCTGGAAGAGCGGGCCAAGGCGCAGGCGCGGGCGGTCGAGGCCGTCAAGCTGGCAGTGGCCAGCGGAAAGGCGGTGAAGCCGGCGCACGACGAGAATGGTGATGCGGTGGCGCTGTATGGTGTGGCAGGCAGTCTGCCGAACAAGAGCGTGGTGGTGGACCTGGCGACGGGATTCCTGGATCTGCTTTACAAGGCCTGATAGACGCGAACCTTTGATTGGGTCGTCCCGCGTAAGCGTGGACGTGTGCGTGTGTCTTTGCGTTGGTGGGTTTGCGTGTGTTTTTGTACCATTACTGTTGGAGACGGTTTTAGCAGCCTAGAGTGTGGATTCGAAAGCTTGTTTTGGGGCAGGGTTGCATGATTACATGACTGCCGGCGGAGACAGCTGATTTGCTCTGTTCATCTCGTGACAGTATCTGTATATATTGGTAAAATATATATAGATATATGGAATGAATGCATCTTTTTGTGTATCCTGTAGTATGTATCTGTACAAAATGCGCACACATTCCCTTCCTCGCCCCAGACATGAACAGCCGAAATAGCCCAAAACGAAGCAGGTGAAGATGAAATAAAAGATGAAGAAAAGAAAAAAAAATGTGAAACAGCAAACGGTATAAAAAAAAAGTCGGTACAGTCGTAAAGATCGGTTCGAGGCATGGGGACGGCCTCACACGTGGCAGAACCAGTAGTCCCAGGAGAAGGGCATGGTGAGGAGAAAGAGGGTGGGCAGCAAGACAATCTTGGAGCCTTTGGCATGGGGCGGCGGGTTGGATTTGGGGTTGAATCTGGATGAAGGGGATGGTGCGGATGGCGGGCACATCGTCGGGGTTCTCGCGTCGGCGTGTGGGCTGGCATCTGTCTTGTCTGCGCAGTTCACATGAGCATGCTGGGCTTGTGCTGGGGTGTGCACGGCCCAGGCCAGCAGGAGATCAGAGCTCACTGTCGGATCGGTCATGGTGCGGCTTTGGGCTGTGCACCAAGGAGGCGGCATCGCCGACCTGGCGGCGCTCCGAGACCTCGCGAGAGGCGCGGTCTCGCAGCTGCTCGGCCTGGAAGCGCAGGGGTGTTTGGCTGGCCAGCGTCTGCGCAGCGTGGGCCCCTGTTGCCGTCTGTGGCAGCGGCAGCGGCGGCTGGGGTGCCACCGGCTGGGAGGCCACCACCGGCTGGGAGGTCGGCGTCGCGGTGGGCGTTTGCGTATGTGTCTTTTTGTGCTTGGGCGTCAATCCTCGGGACTTGGGATCCCTCCTGACGGCTAATTGCTATTGCAGGGGCTCGGACGAGCTGGACAAGCGGTTGAGGTGCAGATAGACGTCGGTGCCGTAGCTGGGAGGTCAGCAACGAAAAAAAAGAAAAAAAAAAGAAAAAAAAAGAAGAGAATGAGAGAAAGAGCGCTCACCCCTCCATGCTAATCAGCTTCAGATCACCGCCAAAGTAGCGCGCATACAGACGCGAGATGGGCAGGCCGTAGCCGAAGCCGGCCATGGGGGCTTTGAAGTCGCTCTTATCAAAGTCCGGCTCCAGGCTCGGGGTGGCGTCGACGGTGGTGTACATGTAGGTCCAGACTAGGGGGATGGCGCTGCGGGGGATGCCGCCGCCCTCGTCGGTGATCTTGATGGTGATGTCCTCGCGGCCCTCGGCGACGATGACCTTTGTGACAGGGAACTCCTGCTTGTCCTGGCCGTGGCGCTCGACGACGGCGCGCAGCGAGTTCTTGAGCGTCTCGAACAGCATGTGGGACAGGTGGCCCGGCACATACATAAAGTTGAGGTTGGGGTTGCAGACAAGCTGGATCTTGGGCGACTCGAAGAGGCCGTAGTGGTCCTCGCAGACGAAGCGGGCGTTCTCAATGGCCTCCTGGGCCAGGTCGTGGACGTTGGTCTTGGTGCAGATGATGCCGACGTAGGTGGGGTCGCGGTGGCGGCTCTGGTCGGTCAGGGCAATGTGCTGGCCGATCAGCATGCGGATGCCGATGCGCGACATGTAGAAGCGGTCGAGAAAGGCCTGGATGCTGTGGTCGATCTGCATGCGCTGGCGCTTGCGCTTGTACTCGACGATGCCCTGGGCCATGGTGGTGACGACGCCGTCGTGGCGTCGCTTGATCTGGTGCAGGGTCTCGTGGAAGCGCTGGTTGTACAGGTGCAGATCCGAGGGCCAGTCGCCGGTGTCGTCGACGAGGGCAAAGTAGCGGCGTGCCGACTGGTTCTTCTTGGGCGAGCTGCGGCCGTGGGTGCTGCCGTCGTGGAAGAGCGACAGGTGGGAGCTGTACTGGCCGTCCTCGATGCTCGGGTTCTTGGTGGCCTCGGGCAGCAAGGCGGTGCCGTGCTTGGCGGTCCGGCTGGGACGCAGCAACCGCTGGCGGGTGTCTCTGCTGAGGTCTGGTCTTGGGAGGGTGGTGATTTCCTGGAGGAGTCAGTCTGGGGTCATGGAACCATAAAATCGACAGATCGGTGACGCACCTCGAACGACTGGGCATACCAGTCCTGCACTCTCCGCACAGACGGCATGTCACTGAGGCCGTCGGGCAGGTTCTCGAGCTCCTGGACGCGGTGGGCCAGGCGGATGGGAAGCTCCTCGGCAAGGAACTGGGAGGCGCGGAAGAGTGTGCCTGGGAGGGTTAGTGGGAGACAGAGAGGAGGGAGCAGAGCGGGGGAGCAGGCGAGCAGAGCAGAGCAGGCGAGCAGGGCAGGAGAGCAGAGCAGGAGTGCAGAAGAACAAGAGCAAGAGAGCACGTGGCAGAGGTTTGTACGAACCTACTGATGGCTTCTCGCCAAACTGGACCATCTGCCGCAAACTGACCCCCGTGGCGGGAAAGTTTGCATAGTGCTTGATGGTGTCCATCAGCCGGTCTGTCTTCTTCCACGACATGTTGGCGGCGGGCTGCAGGAAGGTGGGCAGGGCGTGATTGCTGTGCGAAACGGCGGCTCAGAAGACGGCCGAAGGCTGGCGTGTCCGGGGTCCCATGGGAGGGATCGCGGCCGTCGAAGGAGGAGGAGGCGGAAAGGCAGAAAGGCAGAGCCGGGAGGAAGGGGAGACGGCGAACGGCGACGAGAGAAATGTATGCGGGACTATGCGGCTTGTTCGGAAGATGCAAAGATGCAATGATGCAATGAGAGGCCGAGACAAAAGACTCGAAGCAATGGACAGCCTCTTCAAAAAAGGACACAGAAATGGCAAATTAGACTGTCGCAGGGTGCCTCAATTGACTCAGAGGAAAAAGAAAGCGCGAAGAGAAGGAAGGCACACGATCATTGGCAAGCAGACGGGAAGCTGCGGACAGGGGACGGCGACGATGTCGAGGAAGGAACGGCTCAAGGCATTGGCGCAGGCCGTCGGCTCATGTGCCTCGCGAAAAAAAAAGCTAGCAGAGTCTGGGGTGAGTTGGGTGACTCTTACAGCCAGAGAGAGGACTGCACAAGCTCGCCAATGCACTTGCGCGCATCGACTTGGCCGAGCGCCCCTCCACAGCCGAAATTCAGGCCAGTGGCGTCGCCGCCAGGTGGGCGTAGCTGCCATTGGCCTACCCCACAGTCTGCTCCTCTGGGCCTACCGCCGAGGTACAAATAGCGGCCATCCATGTGCACTGTGCGTATAAAGTGGGTGGTATCCGCACTGTCTTTGGGGTCGCCCGAGCTGCATGAAGACGGATACCAACGGCGGCGCAGCGACGTGGCGGGCTGGCGACATCTCTGCTGGCATGGCTCAGCCGATTTACGATTGTCTGCCTCGGATGCCGTGTCTGCCCAGGATGCTGTGCGGCGTGTAGTCTGCCGTGTCTACGAGTAATACAAATACGAGTACAAATACGAGTACAAATACGAGTACAAATACGAGTACAAACATTCGTACAACCATCCGTTGTTCTTCATGCGACGCTGGTGAGTCAGAGGATGCAGAGTCGCACTGTGCCCGCACGCGGAATTTTGTATTTATATTTGCATTTGTACTCGCTAACCCCCCCGCCCCAGGCCACAGCCAACCAATGGGGGTGCTGCCCAAGGCGCGCCGATGGACCGTGGTTGTTTGTCTCGGGCCATCGGAAACTGCAGGACCCAGATCGAGGGCCGTGCGCATGCGAATCTGCACGTTTCTGCACGGAGTACTTGTGGTCATGGGCAAACGGCCAGCGACCCACGGCGTACTCTGCGACATTCACCACTTCCCAAAGCGTGCGAGTCCAAGCGACCGCATATCTGCATCGCAGCAGCAGATCCCGAAGAGCCCCGAACGCGTGCCGTCCTGAGCGCGAGCCAGGAACGGTTCCACTTGCGTGCTAGAGCGGCCGACGCTGAGCGAGTCACGCGACGCTGCGGCGGTCGCGTCCCGACGCGTTTTGCCGGAGGAGGACGGTCGACGAGGAGTGAGGGAGGGGGACGGTCTTTCGGAGAGAGGAGGGAACGGTCTTTCGGAGAAGAGAGAGCCTTTCGGCGATGACATCCGCATGGACCCGTTGTCGTCGTCGTGGGCTCGCCCGGCCACGCCCCCGTCCGGGCTCGCAGCAGCAGTAGCAGCACCACCACCACCACCAGCGTCGTCGTCGGCTGCCAGCACGTCGGCTGCCTCGCCGTCGTCACCGTCGCGGAGCCTCAGCCGCGGCCTGAGCCTGCACCAGCTGGGGATCACCCCGTCGCCGCTGTCGCCGCTGCGGCAGTTCTTGCGGGACACGAGCGGTGACACCGACAATGACGACGTCGGTGAACCCGACGACGACCTCACCACCGACGACAGCAGGGACGTCCTCGTGGACCGTCTCAACGATCTCGTGCGGCACCTGACGTCGCAGCCGACGGTGGCGGTGTCTGCACGTGCCGTCTATCTGCATGACGACCACGTGCTGAGTGCGCTCCACTCGCGCGTCGACGAGATGGAGTCTGTGCTGGCGGCGGCGGCGGCAGCCGAGGCGGCCCAGGTCGCTGCTGCTTCGCACCAGCCGCTGCTGCCGGCGTCGCCGTCGAGGAGACGGCAGCCCGTGCTGCAAGCCGCGGCACGCATTGTGCCGTCGCTGCCGCCCCGGCGACAGCCCCGGCAGCTGCCGCCCGTGGCCTCCCCGGCGTCGCGGCAGATCGCCGCCGAGTGCAACAGCCTCGCCGACGACCTGTCAGCGTCGCTCGTCCACCTCACCGAGCGCACCGAGGAGTTTGAGGTGTGTGCTACCGTCTCTTATTTTTTTTTTTTTTTCACTTTTCACTCCCGCTGACCAACAGCACATCCAAAACCTGCTACGCCTACAGCTGGCGGCCGCCGTGGATCGCGCAGCCGGCCTCGAGGCGCGCGTGACGTCACTGACGACGGCGCTGGCGGCCGCGACGGCAGACCAGCGCGAGGAGCGCGAGTCGGAGCTGGCGTTTCTGCGCCTGCAGCTGCGCGCCATCGAGGCGCAGTGCCGGCCCTACGTGCCGCGCGACGCCGACCCGGAACTCGCCGAGAGCATCGCCAACTGGAAGGCCGACTGGGCGGCGCTGCAGCACCGCATCACGGAGGAGCGGACGCACATGTCGGGCGTGGACAATGTCTGACGGCAGAGAATCGCAGTTGCGAACATGGAAGACAGTGGAGGCGATACCCTTTTTCTTTTTTGTTCTCTTTTTTTTTACGATGGATGGCGATGGCTAGACTATTACGCAAGTGTGTCTGTCTTTCCTTTCTTCATGTGCTCTGATCATGATGTCCGGGTGCCCGGAGGCCAGAGAAGTTCACTGGCTCCAAGAGACGACCACGAAGACGAGGGAAGAACGGCCAGGACCAATGTTGTCCTCGCCGCAACAGCACTCGCCGGAACGCCCACCACGCCGTGAGCGGCCGCGGTCGTGCTGGGGTGGAGGACGACGTCCATGACCCCGAGCCAGTCTGCTCACGTCTTGGCACAGACACCTCTGACAAGTAGCCCGAGCGGCCTTGTACACGTCTCATCCCTCAGAGCATCACAGCCCCACGTCTGGGGTCTCCTGCGACATGCGAAGCTGGCACTGAGTTCCCAAGACCTCTGCTTGGTTGTGGAACTCGATCGTACACACAAAGAGCACACGTCAAAACAAGAAAGAAAATCGGACCTGGTCCACAAGTTTGGCTGCAGGTCTCCGCTCCCACCAACTGACGTCAGCCAGTTCCGGGGGCATGTCAGATATGACGTCGGTGGATTCACTGCCGGACCATAAAGTGGGGCCGCTGCCAACACCGACCCAGAGTCGCAGCAAGCACGTGTGAGAGAGAGAACGCTGCGAGATATTACCGCGAGATAGCCCCAGCGAGCGGGTCAGCCCTACGGTCGGTGGCCATACTCTCTCGACAAGTCTCCTGAGGCGTCGATCATGCCCAGAGACGCGCCGAGCGAGGATACGAGTCATGGGAGCCATGGCGGCCTCGTGCAGCAGACAGAAACCTGCATCCGTCCGAGATCGATTCACACGCAGTTTCTTGCTAGAGACATGGCATAACAAGCAAAATCTTGATTTCTCGTAACGTCTCGTAACGTAGTTTCTCATCATCGTGATAGTTGTGTTGCTGGAAGCGGAGTAGACATCGGCCGTGTACTCATGAGTAAAAATAGAACAGACAAGTGAACAAAGTGAACAAGGAAATACAAAAAAAATGCACACAATACACAATACAAAAACCGTGCCAGCATCCCTTCAACGCTTCCCCAGGAACTCGTCCCACGTCTGGTCGCTGTCGCGGCTGCCGTCGTCGTCGTGGCTGTCGTGGCTGTCATGGCTGTCGTGGCTGCCGCGGCGAGCCTTTACGCTGACGCCCACCCCGCTGAGGGGGGCAGATCCGCGCCGAGAATTCCGGCGAGACAGAGACAGGTTCTGTGCAGACGACGAGTGCTGCTCCAGCCGCGAGGCCGCCATCTCTTCAGGGCCGCTGATGTTGCTGCTGTTGCTGCCGTTGCTGCTGCCGTTGCCACTGCCAGTCCTTCGAACCAAGGTCATGGACGGCGACGGGGGCGGCTGGGGCGGATGCACGATAACCAGCTTGGGCGGCCGGCTATCCCTCTCAGTGTGGCGGTGCCTCCGGTCATAGTCGCCATCGCGGTCACGGTCACGGTCACGGTCACGGACACGGTCACGGTCACGATCACGGTCACGATCTCGACCGTGGTCTCGTCCCCAGTCCCAACCCCGGTCCGTTTCACGGGATCTTGGCGACAGCGAGCCACCGGTCGGAATCGGAGACGGCAGTGGAGCCGCCGTGGCACCCAATGTCGAACGGACGACCAGGCTTTGATAAAGCGACGAACGACGGGTGTCAGAGGTGGTGCTGCGCATGTCCGTATTCGACCCGCGGTAGTCTTGGAGTCGAGAGCCGCTGTCCCGTCGGGCCGACGTGTTGCCAGCCGGAACAACGGCTCCGGCTCTGGCTTCGGCTCCGGCTCCGGCTCCGGCTCCGGGCGTCGCAAAGTGGCCGACGATCGGCGAGGTGCGGTGGGTCGGTAATGTCGATGCCACTTGCGGCACCGACGATCGCCGGTCGCTCCCGGATGAAATATCGATGCTGCTTCTGCTCGCCTGCCTCGTGCGGCTCGGGCTGCGTCGGCTGCTGTGGTTGCGCGCCTGGCTGTGACGAGCGAGCTGGTGTTGCGAGGAGTGCTGCGAGGAGTGCTGATGGTGCGGGCGGTGGTAGTCGTCTTGGTGATGTCTGACATCCTCTCGGCTTGCCGACATTCTGCGGCTGTGTTCATGATGCAGAGACGCCGATCGGCCCCGCCCGCCACCGCTCTCGTGACTCGAGCACGAGTCGCGGTGGCGGTGCGACGACCCCAAAGACACGGCCGGCGCTGTTCCACGCCTCGAGCCACCCTCTCCTCCCAGCGCTGACAGCTGTGGCAGGGAGCGGCTGCTGTTGTGGTGCTGCTGTGACGGCAATGGCAACTGCAGCGACGATCGCGCCGACGTAGAGCCTACATAATCTGGTCCAAAATGACGCTTTACCGCTTGCTGCAGCAGCTCTTTCGTCTCGTACACCGGCGTCTTGGGCAGCAGGTAGCGCGAGAGCTGCTTCGGGAGCCTCTCGGGTTTTCCGTCCAGGGCGCTCGTGCATTCCAGAGGTGACGTCGACACAATGTTACCCAGCCGACAGGCTTCTTCATCCGGAAACGCCTGCACATGAAGCACCATCCACCGCACAAAACCCTCCGGCGTGAGAGCCGGCACACGCGGTCGTGCAGATGGCTCCGTTTGCACAAGATGATACGAACACCCCAGATCCTGATAAAGTTCACCAAGTCTCCGGTGCAGCTCCCGGTCTTGAGATTTGAGCATGGCTGTTGGGTCAGCAGGTGCTCATTAAAGAAGGGAAAGAAAAAGATGTGGTGAGTGGCCTACTTGCGTAGAGAATGGGCTCTCTGTCAAGACGATGAAAGGTGTAGAACGATACCAGTTTCTCGGGTACGATGACGATATTTCCCACAGGCAGGAACTCGTTGATCTGAATAATATTACTGAGCAAACAAGCCCAAGAGACAACAATAAAAGGGTAGAGTACTGACGATGAACCTGGCTAGGCTGAGCAAAACCTCCTTGAACCGCTTGGTCGGCGACCCTTTGCTGTCAAAGAGGACGCCCCACGTGCGGTCAACTGCGGTCAGCTCTAGAGGGACTCCGCTGTCGTCAACGGCGGCCGCTGCGTTTGCCGGTGCATTCTTCCCCGATGACCGCTCCACCTGGTGAGAGCGACGTCCTTCCTCGGCTGACGACTTTCTTCCCGGCGCTTCTTCCTCGAACGGTTCACGGAAATGGACCGTAGACCGTCGCTCTGATGTCATGGAGTATCGTGATGTCCGAGGAGACGGTGGCGAGTCAGGTGACGGTGCTCGGGCAAAGTCATAGGACGATTCTCTGCAGAGACTTCGCCGAGGAGAAGAAGACATTGTAGGGGGACAAATCTGCGGTTGAATATTGGTGTCGCTGGCTGCTGGTGCCGAAGATTTGATGGTGGTCGAGATGTTTGGCGAGGATAATGGCGAGAACATATAGGAGGAAGAAGAGAAGGCACTCGACTCGGAGGACGAAGAGGATGAAGACAGGACACGCAGAATGGGCACAGAAGAGGTCACCGGGCTAGAGGTAGCCGTAGCACCAGGAGATGGATTGACGCCCATCGATGCGGCTCTCACGACCGCCCCTGCGGATTTGGCCGGCTCTGATGGTTCGCCTTCAGGGTAACCTGTCTCGTCGAGGTCACCACGCCCGACTTCAGTCCTTTGTTAGCGCCTACTTCTTTTTCTTCTTCTTCCTTCAGGTGTAGGAGTGGCCGGGCAAAGATGAATTTTCAACATTCTTACTCTTACCCTCTTCTTGGACGATGGTGCGGATCACAGATATTAAATCCTGCGGCCATGGAGCATCTGTTTCTTGCAGCTCACCAGGAGACGACACCAGAGTCTGGGGATAAGAGGCATGAGTGCTGGAAGGGGGGAAGATCGACGGAGCAGCATGCAGTGAGGCTTGGGGGGTGACATGGGTGCCGTCTTCTGCCAGCCTTGTAACATTGGTAGCGGTGGCGACATCAGCCAAGCTGGCAGCACCAGCGGCTCGGGCACCAGTGGAAGCGAGGACACCACAAGGAGAACGTCCGCTCGTAAGAGCCGCTGCCTCGTCAGCCGCCTCCTTTTGTGACTCCTCGACCAGATGATGACTGCTCTCGCTGCTGCTGCCGCACTTGCCGTTATCGTCACCGCCATTTCTGTTGTTCATGCCCTCGTTGTCGTTGGGTACACCAGAGGCAATGTTGGCAGCAATGCCGCCTTTCTCGTGGCTAGATTGTGATGTGTTATCCCCAAGAGCATGGTGGGACACGGGCGGCCTGCTGGTCAGGTCGTTGGGCGAGATGGTTGTTCTCGAGGGTGTGTGGCCTCGAATTATCTTTTTACTGTGCCCAGTCCGGCCGAATCCAGCTGGCCTGGTCAGTACTGGTCGCTTCATTGTCCTGTCGATACGCTCTTCATTCTCTTCCATGACAACCAGCCTTATCTTGTCATAGGTCTTGACAGTTCCTGGCAACACGGCTAGATCGTGGAGACCCGAGAATCATATGATTCTTCGATCACCCCGGAGAGCAATAAAAGCAAGGCTTGAAATACCAGTTGAAAAGTAACTGCTAAAGGATGCGAGAAAAAAAAAAGGGAGGGGAAGGCGGGAGGTATTGAAGGGGGAGCAGCAGGGTCGTTGTGCTTTCTCCAAATAAGGTAACCTAGAATGCGACGAAACACAAAGTAGCTGTGCTTCCTGTGTGATATAAAACAACGGCGGTAGCACACAACCACGCAACAAAGATGGACGATCGGATCGAGAGAGGAAGGAGGGGCAATGACTCCAAGACACGAAGGGTTGTTTCACGAAAACAGGTGGACTGCACGGTCTATTCTTTCGCCATGTCTCTCGATCCCTCACCGTAATCACGATACATCCAAGACAGACAGTCTGTTCTGTATGGGGTACCGCAGAAACAATAAGGTTGGTGTAGGACTAAGGTTTGTTGTCCTCAAAACACATCAACCGACTGCGCATAATAGGGAGCGAATGGCTGAGGTCCTTCCACATGGCATTGTCGCAGCTGCTGATTCACTTAGCAAGCCAGGACTATGCGATAACCCAGAAAAGGACACCGAGGGTGGTGTGTAGAGGGTCACGACAAATCGGGTAGCTGCCGAACAGGCTGCCATTCTTTTAGATAACACCAAGACAAGAAGCCAGATGACCACTGCGCCATCACAGCCCCCCTTCCATCTCGCCAAGGCAGAAACACTGAGAGCCAGCCAAATCGACCAGACGCATATCAGGCCTATCGATGTCGGGCGTAGAGCATAAGCTAAAAGTGGCTAGGTAGGTGTCGGTGAAGGGATATCATCTTTCAATCAGGTTGGGTGGGATAACCAGAGATAACCAGAGACAAGGGAGCATAAGCCGGTTCCGGCAGGTAAAGGGGGTGTAGGGCTTCGTGGCTGAGCAAAGATAAAGGCTCGCAAGGCTGAAGGACTCGAAGAGTCAAGAGAGATACGATGCGGCTTGTCAACTGGTGAGATTTTTGCATGCCTTCGTGTATCATTTATCCACTTCCCACTTGGGGAGTTGTTATGCGCCTTGCGTCATCAAAGAACAGCCACGTATCGCACGAATAGCAGCCCTGTTTTGCGAAAGAAGGCAGTGCATTCAGGCTCTTCGCACCCACTCATACAGCATTTTGCCTCCCAAGGCAGTTCCAGCAAGAGCGGTAAGACCCGATTATGATTCCTCATTTCTCATGTTTATCGTAGGTGTAAGGACTCGCCAGATTTCAATGTCCTGATGGAATCGAAACGAGTAAAATGTGGATGACACCAGCAAACGATGATGATATCCAGGATGCGAAATGACCCGACACGTCCGACAGCCCCAAATCGGGCTGGGCACGCAACGCTCACTTGAGCAGGGGGTGATGTGGGCGGATGCAAGGTAGAAAGTGGCCAACAAACGGCCAGGCGACAGGGAGCAGGGAGCACGTGAAAGCTGGTGCCTGCTGGATTTTCTGTGGCTTCACTTGGCCAAACGCATCTCGAGTGGAACGTTTCCGAAATATGTAAAAAGAGAGGGAACACATGACAGGTTGTTGTAACGAGCGATGACACCTTCCACCACCCTCACCGAACAAAGGGCAGAAACTTCTAGGTAAGAAGTGCTTTCGTTTCCGATATCCGAGAGCATTTTGAGGCTCTGTTTAACGTGGTGGTGGACCCGTAAGCTAACAGAATGACACCATAAGTGCACAAATTCTCAACGAACGCAAGACATACACAGGCATCCAATGATCAGGCAACCAGATTGTGCTTGTATTCTCCAGCTGTCAAGGCTAAATCATGGACTCGCCCAAACCAGTCCCAACTCGGAGGCTGCAGGAAAGCTGACTCTGCCCATATTTCGAACCCAAAGCCAGTGGAAACGAGCGGTTGGGATTGGCGATTGTTCACTGTGGATTCGATAATTCTCATGTAACGAAGGTAATGCAACAGAAGCAAATTAAAAAATTTTTTTAAAAAAATAGCCAGAGTCTATGGAAAGACGAGACCAGAAACCGCATTTTATTGGGAAATTGCCGTTTACTGTTGCTCAAATACCGCGTCCAATTCTGAACACCCATGTGGCATTGCCAACTAGGCTTTGTGTGGTGTGCACATGGAGATTGATGACGATTGATGACTGTGGAAATCTGGTGGCGACCCATCGTTTGAGGCGGGCCAAGGCACGCTGTAGCAATAACAGCACGAAAGAAAAGGAATGGAAATAGTTTCAAGTGAAGGTAGTCAGCCTGAAGATGTCTGACCAGATCCGGAGTTTTAATAATATGGGGGCGAGAACAACTAGTCCTGTCGAAGACCACGTTGACGACAGAATCCTTCCTCTAGCACTCGTCCTCGCTTTCATCATCGTCTACATCAGCATAAATCTGTCGCTGGTGCTGATGTTCCATGTCATACGTGTTACCATTCACCACGTATCTAGGTGTCGCCAGGTCTGTTCGTCGCGTGGACTAAGTCATGGGAACTTTTGTCAGCCTGAAAATTCAAAGTAAAAATACGACTTGCTTCTAGACAAAGGAGGCTCACCGGTCGAGCCCATCCACTGCTTCCGGGTGGTCGTTGCTGCCCAGGAAAAACTTCAACGGCCGAGAACTCGCTTTCCATCCAAGTGCCATCAGTTTTCGACGTGCTGGCTCGGGAAGAGTTTGCTGTAGAGGGAGCAGGTTGCCCCCGACCAACATTTCCAACCGTGCTGTCAGTGACAAAGGTAGCAGCCGAAGACGAATGCTGGCTCCGTGTTTCAATGTTATCAGACACACCCCAGGCATGTCTACTCTCCTCGCGAGATTCTCCCGACATGGCTAAATTCCGGTCCTGAACAGAAGCCGACATAGTCTCCATAGGAAGATGGAGACCTGCGATCCCAGTGCTTATCGAAGCCATAGATGCGTAAGATTCTCGAGGTTGGTCGTACAGAGCAACCTGGCTCAGATTTTCGGCATTCAGAGCCTGAGGTAGGGTTCCAAGCTCGCTGATATTGTCATCAAGCAGAGAAGGCCCCGACACTTCGGAAGCACTATCAATGACCGAAGGCTGCGTCGTGATTTCAATTCGATCGTAGTCGCCGGCCTCGCTTGGATTGTCCTGAATCCACTATTACGTGTCGGTTGTTTGATCCTGCCAGTTTGGTCTTGGCCGCAGGAAAGTCTTACCTGTTCAACTATGTCCCCAGACTGGAGCCCGTGTGCGTCGTCATTCTCGGGAACATCCTCGAGCAATGCTCCTTCCTCAGGCGCCGAATTAGGAGGAACGTACGGAGTGAAACCTGGCTCTAGGCTCAACTGCCACTCGGTACAGTCCTGGCACCATTGCTAGTAATATACAGTTAGCAAAAGAAGCACACGACATGTTTCCAATGGCGCAAGCTCACAGCTCTGCTCCCGGAGCGAGTGCTTCTGCTGAAATCCTCAATTGGCCTCCACTTTCCGCAGGGTCCATCACACTGAAGTTCGCGTCTCTGCTGGGTTGAGTGGGTTCGGCAAGAGATTTGGGATTTGGCCGGCGAGGCTCCAGAACGAATAAACTTTTCCATCTGCCGTTTCGAGAACTCCGATCGTGGCTTCCACTCGCCGCCCACGAAACAACGTATCCTAGGACAAGAATCAGTTTGATTGGCATTTTAACAAGACAGTCAATCACGAGCAGTCGGCTTTTTCCTTACTTGTCCGCAGAAGTTGCCACTTTCTGGTTGTTTCTGGGACTGCAATAGTTAGTCTGCTGTTGCAAACGAAACATGAGAAAGCCGTATTTCTTACTTGAGATACAGAGACACGGCCTGAGCCTCCGGGGTCATGTTTCTGGCTGCCATTCTGCTCCTTGTTGCAAATTATTGCTAGAGAAGTAGGCCAGAGGCAAGCGACAGCGGGCGTGTTGCATAAAGATACGGCCAAGACCAACGCACTGGGGTTCTGAGAGGGAGTGGGTGGTAATATAGAGTGCAAAGGTAAAACCTGAGTAGAGATTCAATATGCAGCTGAGAAATTGCTGAAAGCGTGTCAACAAACTGCAAGATGTTTTTGTATGGCTGCCTGGGGGGCGGTCGTTCCTTCCCTACTTGGTTTAACAAAGCGAGAAAAAGAGGAAGGAACATGTTGGCTCTTCGTAGTCCAGACAACATTATCAAAGCTAACGCACGCCTTTCCTCCTCGTCAGTGAATGGAATGCTACAAACAAACGCACACAGAAACGACAGAGGCCTCGCAAACAAAACCGGCATCTCCACACAGCTTGTGTAACCACGGTGTGGCCATGAATAAACCTCCCCGATGCCCGTATTAGGAAAAATCCACCCAACTAGAGGGCCGTGGAACATTCGTAGCTGACCCCGCAGACAGCTGACAGCTTGTGAAATGATTAACCCATGAATTACACAGCTTTTCGTGGCTTGTAACTCTCGATTGCATATCCGAACACAAGAAGATGATTTATTAAATCGTACACGTCCCTGACACGAAGACTCATTCATGCACACATGATGTCTTGTTTTTTGGCAGATGCGTGCTACTCTAAACCAACAAGCGTCTTGGCAGCAGCCATGATTTTGACATAGAACACCCGCTCTCGCGAGCGTGCATCAGCAAGACGTTTGCTTTCTGGGGACTCACGCTGACCACAGAGAAGGCCATGGCGTGCTGGATGTTTTCTTGCATCTCCCCATTCTTGTTTTGGTTTCTCGACACATCTGGAAGAATGTAACTATATCAGACGAGCATTATCCGCTGCGGGCCCTCTCCATGATTCTGTGACGCACATGAAGACCCGTGAACAGTGGCTCGGGACATCTGTGGTAGACCTTTGCCCAATACATTGTACCGTATCACTTGTAAAATGCCAGTATACGAGCAATGAGGGGCAGAGATGAAGGGGACGAGGCATGCAATATCGCATAGCAGGAGTTGATATACGTAGTACTTGCCTGTGAAACAGTTGTACTGCGAGCTGTGAGGAGGGGGCGAGGAGACTCTAGCGATCATCTCCCCGCCGCCTCTCGCAGTTTTATTTTTGGAAAAGCTATAAAGGGGTCTTCTAGCTCGCATAAGACGGAGAGGTGCCCGAGCTTTTTTGGACAGCTCTCTGGTAACGGAGTGTTTGTTCCCAGGATCTACGACCTCCTATTGAGAAGAACGGTTGCGATAAATGACGTCCAGGCAAACTCGCATGTTGTGGAAAAAGGTGGGAGGCCAACAACGGACGAGGACTCGTATTTGTGCTCGCCATCTTACTGAATGCAGACCTGGCAGTACCGGTTGAAGGCGAGGGCACCAAGATGTTTGGGACCTGTGAGCAGACGAATGGGGAAAGACCCATCGCCGCGGGTGCCTTCCGAAGCAGTCATGGCTTTGCGTTTGGATCGGTCATCCATGGGTGACATAATGGGCAAAATAGCGCGCGGGCACGCACCCTCAGTCCCTGGGCAATTTGCCTCTTGAAAATTGCATGCTACCCTCGGGGTCCCATCGTCGGGAACAGAGGTGTGAAAAAAGAAATGAAGAAGAAAAATACCGGGGTGAGGGGAGGCCTGTAAAAATCGGGAGCTTTTTTTTTTTTTTTTTTTTTTTTTTTTTTTTTTTTTTTTTTTTTTCTTTCTTTCGCGCTTGGCCCGTCCCAGGTGACCGGCTGCCCGAGAGTTTCAGGATGCAGGGAAAAGTAATGGCGTGTATTGCGTTGAGACCTCGCCCTGACCTCTTTGCTTGTCCTGACACATGGTCGCGTTGAGGACGGGGGGTCGGCCAGCAGGGGCCAGGATTGCAGGGAGTATGTGCAGGGCTTTCTGGAAAGGAAAACAAGGGGAGTGCAAGCCGGCGATTGGATGACACTGTGATGAAAAGGGGGCCACAATCATTGAAACAGGATTCCCCTCCTGTGCCTGCACTCACTGTCGTTCATTTCAGGGAGCTCTTCAGCACGAACCGGCCCATTATGCCTTTCACTCGAGCCAAGTGCATGAAAAAGCGCACATTGGGACTTTCCGGTCCTCTGGTACCCTTGCGGGTGGAGGAAACGGAAATGAAGCGACGGGGAATGATAGCGTCCAACAACGATAACGGCGGCGAAGTAACGGTGACGGAAAGGAGGCGACGGGAAAGGACCGACGGTCGAGCGAAAATACATACAAACACGTTCAAACAATTAAGATACCACTACAGACTCTAAACCGCGAGCCAATGGTGACCTGTTCCATGATGACGCTGCATAAATATGGTGATGGGTGGCGGACGGACTGCGAGTACGAGTACGAGTACATTTGTACGAGTAATACATACGAGTACAAGTCTGATCTCAGCCGTATCTCGCGGGTATTACTCGTACCTTTGGACTGCGAATACAAATACTCGCATTTCCTCGCATTCCCACTTTCTCCTCCACCATGATCTGTGACTGGGTGCGGAAGTGCATGGTTCAACGCACGAAAAGAGGCACTCGCCCGTCTGGTCATGCACGCTCTTTGGCTCGAGCGGTCCGCTGCTGCTTATCCGTGCATACTTGCAGCGCTCGCAGTGCTGACGGACCAACCACAGAAATATCCTCGGCGGACGCGGCTGCGTCGACTGCACTGCCCAACAAACGACGATCTCTAACCGTTTTTGACCGATGTCGTGGTCGGTTTCATTGCTCCGCGATCGCATCATGCAGAGCTCACGCGTTGCAGCTGCGCGTTGGCATCGTAAGGCGACAGAGACCACACAGCGGCCTCTCCGCTGCCGCGATTCGATTCCCATTATTTTGCTGAACCGTCCGTTTTCTCTAACCCCTTTTTCCATTTTAACCCCTGTCAAAGCAAGTTCTATGCCTTTTCAAGCTAGTCATGTTTTCCTCTGGTGGATTTACAAAGATTTCATTCGTTATTTTTAGGCCTGTCTCCACTTCGATGCACCGTTGTCGCAGAAGCATAATTGCAAGTAGTGATCTAGTATGCACCTTGTCAAGTGACATCTGACTAGTGAAAATAAAAGCAATGCAGCAAGTATCGGTGCATTGATGTTGCACAATTGTGCTAAGGAGGTACTTCTCTGCTACCGAACGATGGGCAACAAACCAACTCAAGAAGGAGAGACAAAAAAAAGGGAAAGAGAACTTGTGCACTGAAGAAAAAGAAAGAAAAAGTCGACCGAGCCAAACAATTCCATCAAACGATACAGGACTGACCGAGGAGCAACCCCAGAAGCGCACGGGAATGGCGGACGTGGGCGGTGAGCAGTCCACGCGGTGAGCAACACGAGAACGCAGACCAGAAACGGAACCAACAGCCAGGAAAAGAGATCAAAAAGGGAAAAGGCCAGGAGCTCCCCACTCAAGCTGCAACGCCAGTAATACCCGAAGCGGAAGAGAGAAGCTCGTACCTTGCACGTGTATCTTACAAATAGTGTGCCCCTGAAGCACAGTGCCTCCAACCGTCCCGTGCACCATTTTCGCGTCTCCAAACGGCAAGGATGGGATGGCCACCATGTGCCACAGAATTCGCAGACGACGCATCGCGCAACGGCCACGGGCAGTAATACGGAGAAGAATCCTGTGAATTTACACCGGCAGTTGTGTTCATATTTGTATTTTTATTTGAATGGCAGGCTGTCGACTCGTAGCGGCAGCTTCCACGGAGGCTCCCGTCTCTAGCCACCTGGCCAGCCCTGGAGTGGAATGCATCTGTCTAGTTCTAGTCCTGGCGTTGAAGGGAAGCAGGACGAAAGCAGAACAAGGTGCCGGATGGCATGGAAGCCAGCCTTCTTGATTCTCGAACGCTGAGGCATTATTTTTGCCATTCCAGGCAGCTACCGTCATCCCATTCGCCAAGGATGAAAAACAAAGAATAGGCTTGAAAACCAGACAACACCCGCATTCCTCCAAACTGTGATATATAGCAGGCTTTATATACCCCCCCGAAACGGTGCTGCGAATATTCAATTGTGTGCGCGGAGTACGAGCAGGCCGAGTACCTGCAGCCGCTGCGATCACCATTTGTTTCACCCAGGCGGCTTTTTTCAATGCTCAAACCAGACGCGTCTGCACCCGCAATGCTACCTTCGATACAGCCCTCACAAGTACACAGTAAGATATTTCGCGAAACCGTTGTTAGCGAAATTGAGGCCCCCAATGCGGTCGTCTTCCCACCCACCCCCCCTTCCCTTTCTCTCTCCCCTGCCTCGCTCATTCATGCTAAGACGAGGACGTTCAACGGCTTGACGGCTGTCCAACGATCGGTGGTGGTGGACCATGGTTTTTCTCTCCGTAAAGATGTCTCATTCGTGGTCTGGAACGGAGCAGCGAAACAATCACATGGGGACATCCTCTTTTTCGTGGGTCGCCTGTGGTCACATTGAAGCCTGCAGCTCGCTGAGCTCCTCTTGATCCGTTCAGATGGGTACTTGCTGCTGGTACTTGTACAAATACAAGCACAGCCGTACTCGAACTGCAAAGCCACTGCAATTATGCCTACAATTACGACCACGTCACAGTGGCATCTGTGCCCCCTAAACACCGGCAGCACTGTCTAGACCGCCCTGCCCGCTGCGCTTGCGCTAGCTCCAATCCGCATACACTAAAGCGGTACCTGCGCTCCGCCCGCCACTTCCTTCTCCTCTGGCCCCCTAAGCTTTAGCCACCCAGGACGGGACCGCCAGGGGGACCCGCCGAAGCAACATCGCTTTCATTTGTGCATTTACCAGCAGACTCGTATATTTTTTATTTTAATATTTTATTTTATTTTATTCTGGGCTCGACCGTTTCGCCCACTGTGCCAGCACGGATACTTCCCGGGCGCACCATCCCCAGCGCAATCCCAATGTACACACACCTGCAGGGCCTGTCCTAGTATTAGTGCCTGTCCGTACCCCCCCTAATTCCCAGTCCCCAGAAATCCATCAACACCTCATCTCCCTCCTTCCCCTGGTCTTTTGCCTTTTTCTCTTGCCTCTTTCCCTTTTCTCACCTCTCGTTTTGCGTTTTACACCTCGTTCCCCCCTCCCCTCTCGTCCTCCTCTGCTCCCCGCCGTCCGCCGATTCTCCCTCCGACACGTCGTGATCGTCTTTTGCTGTTCTCACCTTGCTTCGCCCCCTCGATGAACGACAGTACTGCCTGACGGGCTGCATCGCCAACCAGCGCTCGTCTCTGCCACCCCCCCAGTAAACACGCAAACGCGCTCGCTCGCTCACTCGCCCGCTATATTTCTCTCGCTGTCTCCGTCCTCGCCATTCGTTCTCTCTGCACCGACTCTTGCGATTTTTTCTCTCTATTTCCGGTTTGCTGTCCTCGTCAGCCTACGTCTTTGCCAACAGCCATTCGCGACACGTCCGCCTCCTATTTTGTGACCATCTAGCGCCGTTCTTGTTCCCGCAATAGTCGTCTGAATGCACCGGAAACCGTACGCCAGCTCCTTGCCCCAAAGAGCTTCTATCCGTGGGATCTAGGTATTGTCAGACGACCCTACTTCCGTTCAACGTGGCACCTGCTGCTCGCGGTCCGCAGTTCGTCCCGTCTGACTGGTCTCTTTGTGTCCCGTCTAGTCCCCTCCAAGCATACTTTTTTTTTTCTTGCATTTCTCGAGTCTGCGCCGTGGCCGTCTCAGCCGCCGTCGACTGTTCCGCTCCTTAATCTGCGTCTTTGTATATCCGCGTTGTGCTAGCGTTTATTCCGTCATTTCCGTCTTCTCGCCATGGCCGTCACACACGATCTTACCCACCGGAGCTCTACGATGGGCTACCACAGCAGCCATCACACGCCCCACCCCCCCAACACAATGGCCCTCGAGGACCGCTTCGAGGTGCTCAAGGAAATTGGCGACGGCAGCTTTGGCAGCGTTGTCTTGGCCCGCGTAAGAAGCGCAGGGTCCAGTGTCGCCCGGCGAGGCACGGTGGTACGTTGAGACCGAGACCCAGGCCGACAGCCTAGACAGCCTAGAGACAAGTACTTGAACTAACCACCCCCGCAGATCGCCATCAAGACGATGAAGAAGTCGTTCCAGTCCTTCACACCATGTCTGGAGCTCCGCGAAGTCGTCTTCCTACGAACTCTGCCGCCACACCACCACCTCGTCCCAGCCCTCGACATCTTCCTCGACCCCTTCAGCAAGAAGCTCCACATCTGCATGGAGTACATGGAGGGCAACCTGTACCAGCTGATGAAGGCGCGGGACCACAAGTGCCTTGACAACGCCAGCGTCAAGAGCATCCTCTTCCAGATCATGCAAGGCCTGGAGCACATCCATGCCCACAACTTCTTCCACCGCGACATCAAGCCCGAGAACATTCTCGTCTCCTCGTCTGGTCACCAGGACTCGACGAATTCGTTCCGCCGCTACTCTGCCCTGGTGACGCCGCCTTCCACGCCGCCCACGTACACCGTCAAGATTGCCGACTTCGGCCTGGCTCGTGAAACGCACTCGAAGCTTCCGTACACGACGTATGTGTCGACCCGGTGGTACCGGGCCCCGGAAGTTCTCCTGCGTGCCGGCGAGTACTCGTCACCCGTCGACATCTGGGCCGTGGGTGCTATGGCCGTTGAAGTGGCCACCCTGAAGCCGCTGTTCCCCGGCGTGAACGAGGTGGACCAGCTGTGGCGCGTGTGCGAGATTATGGGCAGCCCCGGCAACTGGTACAACAAGGCCGGCGCGCGCGTGGGCGGCGGCGAGTGGCGCGAAGGCTCGCGCCTCGCCGGAAAGCTGGGCTTCTCGTTCCCCAAGATGGCGCCCCATGCCATGGACACCATCCTGCAGTCGCCGCAGTGGCCCTCTTCGCTCAGCCATTTCGTCACCTGGTGTCTCATGTGGGATCCCAAGACGCGTCCGACGTCGACCCAGGCGTTGGCACATGAATACTTTAACGACGCCGTCGACCCATTGCGACCCAAGTCGTCCGCCTCGCGCATTCTCGGTCGCAAGCAGTCTGATATCAGCCGCAACTCCAAGGACTCGTCCTCGACCACCCCCACATCTTCAAAACAGTCGTGGTTCCGGAAATCTCTCATCGGCCGGTCTGAGCAGTCGGCCGAGTCGACGGTGGGCGGTGTCGCCAAGGATGCCCCTCCCACTCTTGCTCCTCTCTCCACCTTTGTTCCTGCGCAGGCTACGGCAGCAGCAGCATCACAATCACATGCGGCCATGGCTGCAAGCCTGCCCGTGGCACCATCGCCAGCTCCGTCACTGAGTACGTCTCGTCCGGCGCAAATGCACCTCCCGGTGCCTGTCGAGACCACCGCTCCCAAGGGTCGCACAGGAGGAAGCAAGCGGACAACGTGGACCAATGGGCCGTCCAATGTGGCGCCCATGCCGATTCTGCCGACAATTCGTCCCATCTCGCCAATGTCGGATGCAGTCACAGCACAGCGGGTACCAGTGTACAACGATGCCTATGCAAACGGCGCGTCTCGGTTAGTAGTGGAAGAGAAGACGCCCAAGAAGATCGGCCGGCAGCTGTCAGTGGCGTCCAGCACGAACCACTATGCAGAAATTCACCGCCAGCAAGCCGAGCAGGCCCTGAACGGTAACACAGGCCTCGTCTCGCCGCCGAGTGCTCAGAAGGAGAGCTTCTTCTCGCACCTGCGGAAACGAGCACGGCGGTTCTCTGGTCGGCATCAGATGCCAATGTCGCCGGCATACGATGACATGGAGGCTCAAGCTGGTTGCGGACCGTTCCCCAGCAATCGCTCGTCAATGGTCATCGATCAGCAGCATCAGCAGCAGCAGCAGCAGCAGCAGCAGCCACCTGCTCCGATATCCAAGGATCCTATGTACGAACCGCTCGTGCGGGAAACCCACCAACCGCACGGTGGCTACATGCCGACGATCCCCGCGAACACCCCCGTATCAACGTCGATCACGTCATCATCGACAACGCCAGCCATCATGAGCGGCTCGACCTCGCCTACCAGCCACCTGAAGCGTCACCACTCCTTGCCGCAGCACCAGGCTCGGTCTGTTGACAACCTGCTTGGTGCCGCTCGCAACAGCATGGGCGGTCCGATTTCTAGCCGGACGCGGAGGGCACAAGGCTTGCAGCAGTACGATGCCCCCGACGAGCAGGACGAATTGATGGACGAGGCTCTGAACACGACACGCCGAGCGATGAAGCGGATGGAGAAGGACGGGAAGCCCGCGCTTCGGCAGTCGGCCAGCAACATTGGCATCACTACGAACCCGTACCCGACGCCATCGCCGTCGGCCAGCGGCCACAACGTGCTCTACGGCGACGGTAACGAGGCTGTGACACCCAAGCCGTTGGACCTGAACAAGAAGGCCAGCGCCTCGAAATGGCCCACACCTCCATATGAGGAGAGCGAGTGGGCAGCATCAGCATCGGCAAGCATCTGGGCCGCCAGCAACCGGTTCTAGAGCTTCGCACACACCATTTTCCTTTGTCTATGCCGTCATTTGTCTCTTTTTGTTTTGTTTTTCTGCCATTTCCATTTTCTCACCTTTATCCTTTTTTTTATCATATATCCCTGCCTGGGCGGTTGTCACGCACTCCACACAAAAAAGTTTCTCATCCCTCATCTCATTGGGGTCTCTCGGTCTCTCATCTGGCGGTGTTTGGGCGTTTCTTCATTCCCTTGCCGGTTCGCTTTTTCTCATGCGCTGCACGCCAACTGCTTAGCCTGCCGGAGGCGCCGCTGCTTTTCATCAGCTTCGAACGTCGGCATCCCAGCTTCAAACGTCAACATTGTACATGCACACTGCACATCGCACCTACACAATACCCACAGCCTCGTCTGACGAACTACGGTGCTTTGACATCTACAGCAGACTTATTTTCTATTTCGTTTCCATACATTGTTTGATTCTCTTCGTTCTCTTCGGTTCGTGCGGCCAATTTGTCCCAAATACCCCCTTTTGTCTTGTGTATACAGATCTCTTTTGATCTGGATCTGTTTTACATATATATACATACATACATATTACATAGATTGGATGGGGTCTCTCTCTGACGATCGCCAGACAGGCAGAGCGGTTTGTTTTTGCTTGCGGCTTGCTTTTGTTTTTGTCTTTTCTTTTGTCAGGAAACTTTTCTTTTGTCTGGAAATCTCTCGTTTCATTTGTTGTATTGGGTTGTCTTTTTTTGAGAAGAGGATGCCCCCCGTCTCGCGGCTGCCAATTTTTTTTTGTTACCTATTAACCCGACTTTTTATTACGCATCTCTTCAAGAAGCGAGTGGCCTGGGAAGCCTGGACAGCCTCCCGACCCTGCATACACCACCACGTTCCAGCGTTTCTTGCAGATGCTTTATTACTCTTCTCTCTCGTGCGCATATCCCGGGGCTCTTGACGGGCTACGGAAGGGGCTTTGGATGAATCTCTGGAGTGGAGAGGTAGGAGGAGGGGGGGAGGAGTGGACGAGTTGCTTAGAAGAACTCGAATCTACCTCTGCAATGAAGACGACCAAGTCAAACCCGAAGCTTGAAAGTGACTGCAAACGTGCTCGTAAAGTGCTTTTACAAATAAAGCCAAAGCGCTCGTATAGCGACTGTAACGCGACGTCGGGTCTTGATGTCTATACGAGAAAGTGCCTACGCGGCCGCTGCTAAATGGGGAAGGAGAGACAGCACGCGCGAGCGAAACAGCGCTAGGCAGCCAGCTATTATAGAGGGCTGCTCTTATACGCTGGAGCGGCAGGATGCTGCTGTTTATAGCTCCAGGAATGCGGTCCAGCTCAGCTTCAGCCTCTGGGGCTCTAGGCAGCAGTTATTTTGTGGGTGCCTAAAAGATGACGGTGTCTGCCTCGACCAGGCAGACAAGGCGCAGAAGCAGAAGAGTAGAAAGCGAGTCCCGCGTCTGGGGCGGTCATTGTCTTGCCGCTGTCCTTTTCCATGGAGCCATTGTGCCATTGAGTCTTTTGCGATTCATCTCGCCTCTGCATTGTCCATTGTCGCTTATCGCTTGTCGCTCCTCGCTCCTCGCATCTCGCTCGTCGCTGGCGCAGGCCAATTCATTCCACTAATAATTGACCGCGCCCGCGCCTGGGTACCCCGCCCTGCTGACTTGCGACCTGCTGCGCCTTTGGCTGCGAGCGATACGCGGGTTTGTCAGCCTCTTTTTTGCCCGTCACGTTTTCAGCCCTGCTAGTCGACCTCCCCTCATCCCCCGTGAGAGCGTCAACCACGCCCGCAGCTCACACCCCTTTTTTTTCTTTTTTTTTTTTCTTTTTTTCCCTCTTTTTTTTTGCCGACACCAGCATCCCGGTTGGTGGCCGAGAAGTCAATCCTCCAGCAGCACGCAGAACCAAGGTGGCACACAGCCAAAGCACGGCAAAAACGAGGAATGTCGGTCATGAGCATGAGCCTGCAGCCATGAACAACAACCTTCCCGTGCGGCCACCCCCGCCCAGCCAGCGGCGGGAGGCGCGTACCAACTACTTTGCCACATACTCGGCGGCGGTGCCGCCCACGCCGCCGCCGCCACGCAACCACGGGTCGTCGTCGTCGTCGACGCCGTCACTGCTGCTGACACCGACGTCGCTAGGGGCCGCATCTGCCTCTGCGTCGGGGCCCGGGTCGGCCCCACTCTCGACGTCGCCCTCGATGTCCAACCTCGGGGCCCCAATGACGGCACCAGCGACTGTCACGGGACCCACCGCCACCGCCGCCGTCTCCGCCATGTCCACGTCGTCATCAGCCCCGGCTCCCGCCACACCCAACCGCCCCTCGGCCGCAGAGGCGATCCACGGCCCCATCCGGGCGCCGGTGCGCGACTTCACGCCGGCGCCGGACCGGCTGATTGTGGGGGTGGACTTTGGCACGACGTTCTCGGGGGTGGCGGCGGTGTACACGCCGATGCCCGACGACATTGAGATCATCAAGACGTGGCCGGGCGGCAACGGCATCACGTCGGACAAGGTGCCGACGGAGCTGGCGTACGACGTGCCGGCGGACGCGGGGCCGGGGACGGCGCCGTCGGTGCGGTGGGGCTTCCAGTTCAAGCCGGACGAGGCGCGGCTGCGGTGCATCAAGCTGTTTCTGGACCGGACGCAGAAGCTGCCGTTCTACGTGAGCCCGCTGGAGACGGCGGCGCAGCTGAGCCGGTACCACAAGACGGTGGTGGACGCGGTGGCGGACTACCTGACGCAGGTGTACCGGCACACGATGAACACGCTGGGGCGGCGGTACGGGGCGTCGTTTATGGCGTCGACGCGGGTGGACTTTGTGCTGACGTGCCCGGCGGTGTGGTCGGACGCGGCCAAGAACACGACGCTGCTGGCGGCCGAGCGCGCCGGCATGGGCGACCGCGCGGCCATCCAGATGATCAGCGAGCCCGAGGCCGCCGCCGTGTACACGCTCAAGGCCATCCAGCCCAACCACCTCAACGTGGGCGACAATTTTATCGTGTGCGACGGCGGCGGCGGCACCGTCGACCTCATCGCCTACAAGATCATCTCGCTCGACCCCCTGCGCGTCGAGGAGTCGGCCGTCGGCACCGGCGGCCTCTGCGGCTCCGCCTTTCTCAACTACCGCTTCGAGGAGCACGTGCGCAGCCGCATCGGCGCCAGCCGCTTCGACGACATGAAGACCAAGAAGAGCAAGACCTGGCAGATGGGGCTGCGCTACTTTGAGGAGTTTGTCAAGCGCAACTTTAACGAGAGCGAGCACCAGGAGATCAACGTGCCGTGAGTTTTTCTGTTCTTCTGTTCTTCTGTTCTTCTGTTCTTTTGTTCTTTTGTTCTTTTGTTCTTCTTTCTTCTGTCCTCGCTAACTGCGCAGCTTCCCCGGCCTCCCTGACGACGAAGAGGCCGGCCTCGACTCCGGCTTCCTCGTCATGACCGGCGACCAGGTCCGAGACATCTTTGAGCCCGTCGTCCAGGAGGTGTGCGACCTGGTGCAGGGCCAGGTCGAGGGCCTGCGCGCCAAGGGCGGCATCGTGTCGGGCATCATCCTCGTCGGCGGTTTCGGCCAGAGCGACTACCTGTACCGCCGCCTGCAGGCGCACTTTGGGGGCGTGTCGGGGGATGGCGGCAATGCGGGCGGCGTTGGCGGCGGTGGTGGTGGCGGCGGCATTGGTGTTGGCGGTGTTGACGCCTCGGTGCCGCGCCCGCCGCCGCCGCCGTACAGCGAGCGGCCGACGCACGCGGTCAACGTCATGCCGGCGCAGCCGGGGCCCATCGAGGTGATGCAGCCGGTGTACGCGTGGACGGCGGTGGTGCGCGGCGCGGTGCTGCGCGGGCTGGAGGGCAGCATGGTGCTGTCACGGCGGGCGCGCTTCCACTACGGCACGTCGTACGCGACCGTCTACGACGAGGCCAAGCACGCCGTCAGCGAGCGCTACTGGTCGCCCCTGTGGGAGCGCTGGATGGTCTCGGACCGCATGCAGTGGCACATTGCCAAGGGCGACTCCATCTCGCCGCAGTCGCCCATCGCCTTCCACTACACCCGCAACTTCCGCCCCGGCCAGTCCCTCGTCGTCACCGACGACCTCATCGCCTGCGCCGCCGACACCCCGCCCGCCGCCTACGCCCGCCACAACCCCGACCTCGTCCACGTCTGCACCCTCACCACCGACCTCAGCGCCGTGCCCCGCAGCCTCTTCACCCGCCTCACCACCACCCGCGGCGTCGAGTTCGACAACCTCGACTTCACCCTCGAGATGCTCGTCGACAGCGCCGGCCTCTTCTTTGAGCTCAAGGTCGACGGCGTCCGCTACGGCCGCGTCGAGGCCGAGTTTCACTGAGGGCGGGCTTTTGCCCAATGAGGGCGGGCTTTTTATCCACCGGGTGCGGCCTTTTAATTGTTTTTTGCTTCTTCTTTTTTCACTTTTTTTGTACACTATTTAGCGATGCATGCAAGACAGGATGGGCGAGCTCGTCGGATTTGGCTAATATTTTGAATGACTTTTTAACTCCCTTTTTGGACCCTTTGACCCTTTCACGGTTCTGCGCCAGGCCCCATCTAATAAGGTTGCTAGCAGTCCGCCGCCCCTAAACTTAGCGTCCAAGCCTAAATTTCCAACGTCCAAACGCCTACAACAGCCGCAGCGGGAGGACATGGATGTTGGCCCGTCTTGCCAAGTAAGCTCTTGAAAGCTATTGAGCTCTGCCTCAGACTGGCCGTGCGTCCTCTATTTTCGCCGCATGGCAAGCTTCAGCATCTTTTAAAGCGAAAGATGCGACCGCCAACCAAAAGCCAAGATGGCATTCCTCTGCAATTTCTACTGCCCGTGCTTTGTTCGCATGCGAGGTCGCTGCTTGCAGACACGGAACTGACTGATATTAGTCATTCTACGTGTCCTCGCTGCGTATCATTCGACATAAACAAAGCTAAACAAAGCGGCACGCGGAGTTGCGGGTGTGCCGCCGTGCCGCCATGCAGGTCTGACAAGGGCAGTCAGGCTGGGGAACAAAGAAACGCCGATTCCGACACCACCCCCCGAAAAACGCCCTCTCAATAACACAGCCTCATCGAGGAGGCCATGCACCCACATGGAAGTCGGGTGCAGGCGGTCAAGATTCACACCTGTCGGGAAACTATCCTCTGTTCCGTCAAGCGGTGGCAAATATTGTAAAATGTTCTCGCAAATCAGACTGCCCAACAGCCATGGGTCCCTGCGGCTTCGCTCCATCTTCTTTTTTTTTGTCAGGTGGCCCGAGATTACGCCCTGCTGCAGTGCAAAGAACAAGTGACAAATTTTTTACCCAAAATAAATATGTGTGTCATTCTGTATCCTATTGGGCAGGTTCTGGCAGAGAATAAAAAGGAAAAAAATATCCTGAGAAACTGCCAAAAAAAATTTGCTTACAACGTAATTTAACGACTGTTGTCGTCTTATACCTCACCACATCTCTTTCTCCTCCACTCTCTTTTCTTGCAGGAGGAGAGTCTCATCCGGACCTTTACCCCCGACTCAAATCCGCCTCCGGAATCCTCCCCTCTTGTAACGTTGTACCTTGAAATCCTACTTCACCTTCGTCATGACTCATAGTGTTCGTCGTGTTTCGACACTCGGAAGAAAATGCAGACCCCAAAACGTCGACCCAGCTCGCATAACAAAAACATGAAGAGCACTATAGCAAAGCAAAACAAAACGAAAGCCATCACAACATCATATGAGATCAAATGAAAACCAAAATGCACATACCAGAGACAAGTTGGTACTGACAAGTCGGCCGACTAGGTTGTCTGAAGCAGATCAAAGGAGTGAGATATGGAAAAAGGAGCAGCGCAGCTGCCATGTGTCTCCACTGGTCAATGCCCTCCGATCTCTTGGCAAGGTCTTCCAGCCGGCTGCCCATCCCTCGACAAAGCTCGTCTCAACATCTCAGGCAGGAGACGAAATGGGGCCAAGCAAGCTCTCGTCCTAAGCGGGGAGAGCAAGCAAGAAGGGGACAAACAAACAAACAGGAAAAAAGAAGAAGAAGAAAAAAGACAGAAACACAAAAGATGAAGCAACGCGAAAAAAAAAGGACGTGGAGAAAGAAAGTCCTACCCCCTCCCTTCCCCCCGTTGCGCAGATCGCAAGGCAGCCGGCACCCTGGTGGGTCTCGTCCGCCTCGTTTTGAGCAACTCCACCGCAGAGGTCCCTCGTATCTGTCCGCATAAGACTGAGGCGATCCCCAGGTCAAAGGGGAGGGGGGGGGGGAAGCGAGGCAACTGAGGAGTTGAGAACTGGAATGAAAAAGAAAGAAAGAAAAGGAAATAAGGAAATAAGGAAATAAGGAAATTGGGGAAATCAAACAGGGGTGAAAGAATGCTGACCACAAGCGGGAAGAACCGAACAAAATCGGCCAACGGCAAGTGCGGCCAGGGTCCTTCCAAGTCGGGAAAGCCCCTTCTCTTTCTGTACCGACCATCTTCACCTTCCCTCTCTTCTTTGCCATTCTCTACCTCTTCTCTTTCTCTTCATCTTCTCCCTCTCCCCATCTTCTCTTTTCTTGTTTCCGCTGACATTCTTCAACGCTTCCTGTCATGTCTGCCCTTTCCTTTGCTCTTGTCCTTGCCCCTCTCCTTTTCCTTGCCCTTGTCGCGGTGGCGTCGGCGTTCCCGATCTTCCTTTTCCTGATCGTGCGACTGCATCGACTCCCGCTCAAGCCTGGCTGCCTGCTCTGGCGGGATGAAGTCTGGACGCTCGAATTTCCGACGGGCTGGTCCCTGCTGGTATTCCAACAGTTGTTGGCACCGGTCGTCGTCGAGAATGTGATGACGACGACAGAACCGGATCAGGTCAAAGTCAGGCATCGAATCGCCGAGGTTGTAGCCCTCCTTTATGTGGTCAGCAACGTGGCGAAGACGCTCTTCGAAATTCATCTTGCGACGGGCATTCTCCTGCTCTTTGTCACGACCCCGGTCGCGGTCTTTGTTGCGGTGGCGATCGCGCGTGCTTCCGCGACTCTTATCAGCCACGCCTTTGATATACGGCACCGTCTGGTCCGTGTCAAAATACTGGTCGCAGAACCAGCAAATGCAGACATGCGGAAACCGGTCTCGGAGGTGGACATGCTCGATGTGGTACATCCATTCTTCGATCTGGTCGTGGCGGAACCGCTGGCGGCAGTTGTCAAGCAAGGCAAACTCGCAAGGCAGGTCATATACAGCAGAATCAATCGACGAACCCGCCGCCTCCACCGCCGACGAAGGCCCTCCGACTTCAGTGGCCTGGTCTTGCCAGTATTCGGACCCTCGGTACATATCGGCCTCTTGCTCTGCGAACTGGGCCCCGAGCCCTTCTGCGAACTGGGCCCCGAGCCCTTCTGCGAACTGGGCCCCGAGCCCTTCTGACGCTTCCTGTGAATAGCCCGGCTCATCCAGCTGGTCCGACTCTGTGCTGGTGTCATCGATGCTTCTGCTACTGGAAGCTGACACCGAGTTGCTCCGCGCCAACCCTTCCGGGGGTGGTTCCTGCCCGGCAAACACCAGTCTCATTCTTGCCAGTTGCGGTGGTGCTGTGGTGGCTTCACTGGACAGCGACGTGCTCAAGGTGAAAGTTGTTGTGTTGGGGCTTGAAGATGAGCTTTGTCCATCTTCGCTGAGATCATGGCCGAAATCTCGCTCTTCCGAATCTGCGCTTGGGATATTAGAAGACGGAAGACTTGGAAACGGAACGACAGCAAAAGCTAACCCAATGAGACGGCTATGGCTTCTCGAATCCGAGGCACAGCAGGCCCTGACTCGGGGTCGTCCAAGATGGCATGTTCTGTGACATTCAACCAGGGTTCGACATTACGTGGGGTGCGTGGTCCGGCAGACTCATCTTCCCTCCAGCCGGAGCCGGTCTGATCGTCGAGATCGATGTCGGTATCTTCCGGAGTATGCGACGCCATCTTGGATACGGAAAGGCAGGATGCGGTCTCTTCGTTAAGGATGCCGAGCGAGATGGACTTCCGCGGTCACTGGAGAATGAACCAGACAATGAACGGCCAAGAAATACGAAACAGCAACGGGTTGGAGACAATGTGTTGTGCGAATGAGGCAAGATCAGGAATGAAGTCGAAGTCGACACAGGAAGGTTTCGCTTTCACAGAGCTTTGGCTAAGAGAAGAAAAGAGCAGCAAGCCAGCGATACACCTTGTTTCCGCTATTGTTGCAGTGCTTCATACACTGCAGATGCAGATTGGGGTCACTGCTGCAGTTGCGGTTGCAGTCGCAGATGTGTAGTTGGGGGTGGCGAATAGCAGCAGGGTTCCCCAGAGCCAGCGGGCTGGGGTGGTAGCGACAAAAGAATGCTTGTCTATTTCGACAAAAAAAAACCTCTTTGTCACAGTGACAATTCACAAAAGGAGGACGGCACGAGAAAGGGAGGCGGCGGGGGGAAGAGAAACAGAAGGGAAAGACGAACAGGCAGGACTGCGTGCCACGAGTCGACAGAGGCCTATTTATACCTGCTTCCTTTTGCGACCAACAGGGAAACGGACATGGAAGCAGTACCTCGAGATAATGCACCACCAGCTGCTACGGCCGCCACGAGCCGCGCCGAGGATAAGCGATGGTGCAGCTGGTCACAAGAGCACTTCCTCTGGAGCCCACACGTGTTTGCACTCAAGCATGCGAATCCAGAGACGACCCGTTGCGTGCAAAAAAAAACGGTATGTTTGTTCCTTCTCGCGAATCAAACGTCAGTGGGCAAGGAAGACTAGCGACATCGTCACAAGCCCATGCAACATCGGGTTTGGTCACTGACCAGTTCCTTCCTGATCGGTTCTCTGATTGCATGTTATGCTGTGGTTCTTTGGAGCGAAAGAAACTACGGGCCAACCACATCTAGCTATGGTTTCTTTTTCTGAGCCGTCGAGGTCATACGCCGCTGCGGGCTGCTTTTATGGCGGCCACCCTTTCTCACGACCAAGTACCCGCTGTCGGCACCGGCATGTCAGTACCGATTGAGAGAACCGAGACCGCATCGGAGGATACTGGATACTGTCTACCGCTGTTTTTCAGCTGTAGGCGCTTCACCACCTCCACTACGGTTTCACAAACAGGGGGGGGGGGGTGCCCACCACCCACCATCTTCTGGGATTAACGCCCATTCTGATGTTTGGCTGTGCGAAATGGCAGAAGGTGCGTTCGTGAGGTAGTCGACGCCAGCGATTGGGGCTTGCTATCTCGAATCACAACATGACACGTATGGAGAGGAACAAGGAGCAACAGCTATTTTTTTCATTCATTCATTTGAACAGCATCAGATATCGGACGCCATCGAGATCAAGTTCGCTCAGTTTTGGGATGAGGGTTCTGTGTGCCGCCGTTTGTCAGAAATGAAGACGGAATCTGTAGCGTCCTTACTAGGAGCTGACAGAAAAATGCGAGACCGACATGGGTGGTGCAACTTGTAAGATACGAAAGCGGAATTGAGGCCGAGAAACGGAATGATACGGGAATGATGGGGGAGGGGGGGGGTACAGACCAGCTGGTTCCCAGCACGATCCGAGTAGGCCAGAGGACATGGACACGGCCTGGTCGAGCGCAAGACACATTTCTTTTGAAAGTGAATGGGCATGAGAAAGACCTTGAAAACCGCGGCTCTGCGGCTCTGCTCACCCCCCCCTCCCCTCCTCCCTCCCCATTTCTCCTCCCCCCACCTTCGTCTCGGAGAATGCCCACCCATTGGTGGTGACTCGATACTCGTTTTGTGGCTCCACGAAGTGCTTGCAATAGCAAGGCTCTTGAAAACGAGAACGAGGACTGGTGCGAAAGTGGCGCAGAAACGGTGGATGGGTCCTCGGACGTATGCCAAGCACCGTTTTCTTGGGCGTGTGCCGACATGATGGATCACAGCGGCACTTGCAGAACGGCTCACCGCCTTCCACGATGTGTCGGCCTGCCCCCTTGCCGAGAGACGCGCGGGCGAGGAAGGGGGGCGGATATGAGTCTGAGGCGACGAATCAGGTGTGCAGCGTTGTGGTGTTTACATTTCACGACATTGATTTCCGGATTTCCGGTTTTGTGTTTTACTTGCTATTGCGGCTTACTCGGGCGCGCAGAGGACGCGGGCCTTGCAGATGACGTTGCGGTACTGGAGATGGCTGCCAGTCTCGTCGCCATGCTTGATGATGCCGGGAAAGGTGACGCAGGCGATCTCGCGCTGGTCCAGGCCGTCGTCGTCCTCGCCGCCGATGTCTTCCATAGTAGCAGAATCAAACAGGGCCTGCTGGTGCGGCACAATGTCGGGCATGAATACGCGGAAGACGGCTTTTTGGGCGACCAGCTGGTGTGACAGGTCTACGGCACTGGCGACGAGGGTATGGAGGGCCTGGTCGCGGGTGTCTGTGCGCTGTGCGTCGGTGACAGCGTCTAGCAGGCCGTCGATGCGGGCGACGACGTCGTCGACGACGCGGGCGGTCTCTGCCTGCAGCTGCTGGGCGGCGTCCTTGTTGACGATGGTCAGGGTGAGGGCGCGCCACTGGTTGACGGGGGCGGCGGGGGGGGGGGGGGGGGGGGAGTGTCAGCAGCCGCGAAGGAGGGGAGAGAAGGAGAGAAGGAAAAAGGAAAATGGGTCTTACCAAAGGTGTGTAGATAGGCCTCCACCTGGGCTAGCTGGGCGGCCTTGTCGGGTGGCAGGCCGGCAAAGTAGGACTCGAAGACGGACTCGACCAGCAGGCGGGAGACGGCGGACTGCAGCAGATGCAGCTTGGCGGTGTGGCAGAGGTCGTCGCACATGGGGACGAGGCGGGCGAGCTCGTCGCAGGCGGTCTTGTCGGCTGTGGCCAGGGCCATCTTGGCGCGGCGGAAGTGGACAATGACCCAGTTCTGCAGGCTGTTGGCCAGGCGGGCCATGCCGTCGCCAAAGACCTCGTCGCTGGCGACCTGGCCATCGGTGCGGGTGGAGGCGCTGACCCACTCCTTGAGGCCGCGGACCTGCTGGCGCAGCTGCTGGGCCTCCTCGTCGCGGCGGGCGGCGGCCTGCTGCATGTCTTCCCAGCCGGCGCGCAGCTCGGCGCGCTCGGCCTCGCGCAGCTCGACCTCGGTGCGCAGCAGGCGCTGGGTGGCGTCGGCGTGGGCCAGCTGCTGCTGCAGGCGGTTGTGCTTGGCCTGCCAAAAGGTGGCCGTCTCCGACTCGGCCTTGCTGAGCTTGTCGAGCTCGCGGGTGAACTCGGCCTCCATGATGGCCAGCTCGCGCTCCAGCTGGGCGATGCGCAGGTCCTTTTCCTTGACCAGCTGCTGGGCCTGTGCCGAGGCGCTGCGGTGGTGGTGCTTGGCCTGGACGTGCTGCTGCAGCGTGTGCTGGTGGTGCATGGTGGCGTAGTGGTAGTGGTCCTTGGCGGAGGCACCGCCGGAATTGCCGGGGCCGCTGCCGCTGCCGCCAGAGGTCATGCCTCCTCCACTGCCGGGGCCACCACCACCACCACCACCACCACCACCATTACTGCTGCTGCCGCCGCCGCCGCCGCCGCCGCCATTGTTGTTGTGCAGACTGATGTGGCTGCCGCTTCCGTTGCTGTGGATGCTGCTGGCACTGCTGGCGAGGACAGCACCAATGTCAGGACTGTTGGCGACACCGATGCCGATACCGCCGTCCGACGCGCTGTTCGCTGCGTTGCTGCTGCCGAGAGCCACACGCGGCGGCGGCGCGATCACGACTGTGCTGGTCGAGGCGGGAGGGGCACTAGAAGCACTGCTGCTGCTGTTGCTGCTGCTGTTGCTGCTGCTGCTGCTGCTGTTGGCACCGACAGTGACGCTGCTGCTGCTGCCTCCGCCGCTGGCGTTGTTGGTCCGACCGGTCAACCGCGTCGGCGACGGCGGACCGCTGCCGGAGTTTGCATTGGAACTGCTGGCAGCCGCAGCCGCAGCCGCCGCGGACGTGGTCCGCAGGATGTGGGATGAGGAGGCGCCAGCCGAGGCGGCACCTCTCCGCCTGCTGCTGCTCCTGTCCGAGCTCGTATTGGGGCTGTTGTTGGTGTTGGTGTTGTTGCTGCTAGGACTGCTGCTGGCGGCGGTGGCGGCGGCGGCGGCAGCAGTCGGGTTGCCGCTGCCTTCGGGAGAGGTTGCGGAGGAAGGTTGGACGGTCGCACCGGGATTCAGCATGGCGGGTGAGGTGGACGACGGCGACGACGAAAAGGCGGAGGAGGAAGACGAGGAGGAGGGGGAGGCGAAGACGGAGAGGAGAGGGGAGGAGAGGGGAAGGAAACGTCGGTGGGAGAGTCCCCGGAATCGGTCGAATTGATAGACACTTGCTAGCTGATGAGAAACCTGCTCGTCAATGACATAGCGACAAAACAAGCGACATCCGGGCCGTGGCCGCTACGGTGTCCAGAAACATTTGCCAGGCAGCTGCGGTTGCTGGCGAGCGAGTGGAGAGACGGCGGAGACGGGGATGGCGAGTTTTGGGCAAGGCTGACAGCCCGCAGCCGCCACCTAGCAAGAGGGGGAACCATGGCGAATAGCAGCCCAATAGCAGCCTACGGCTACGTGTAAGCACCGCTGTTAGCGCCTAAACCTGGGCGTCTCACCACCGCTGCAGGCTTCTGCTGAGAAATCCGCCGACCGCCAGCACGGTTCAAAATGGAGGAGGCGACATTACGAATGAAGACGGCTACATTTTCAAGACAGAAACCTGGCGATGCGTGGCTTTGCGTATTTTGTCTGATCTGATGTTGTCACGTGTCCATCATAAGCCTTCTGTTAGTTGCCTATTTAGTAGGTCTTTAGCAGGTCTCGGGTTGCTGCCCTCTACAACATTTGCAGCGACACTTCTTTCACACCTGACAACTCTCACCAAACGTGCCTACAGCCGCACCTCTGCCTCGACAGGATACGCTGCGTCGACCATCTCGCCGTCGTCGTCGACGGCCACGGTCTGCGCCCCCATGCGGCACAGCGCCACCGTGTCGACGGGGACGTGCTCGGCCCACACGTAGTCGTCGTAGCGGTCCAGCAGCTCGCGCGCGTCAAACGTGATCTTGCCGCCCCGGCCGGTGCCCCGGCCGCCGCCTCGGCTGCCGCCTCGGCTGCCACCTCGTCCGCCACGGCCGCCGCCACCACGACGGCCGTCTCCTCGTCGACCCTGCGCGTACACCGTGTTCACAATCGTCGCATGCAGCAGCAGCGGCCGGCCGTCATCCACGACGAGGTCCGAAAACGCCGCCCGCACGCGCTCGCACAGCGGCCGCAGGCGGTCTTCTCCGGTGGTACCAGCGGCCCGGGTGGCCTGAGTGACCTGGGTGACCACTTCCGGCTCCTCCACCGGCGCCGCGTACAGCACCGACGCCCGCATCGGTGGTTGCATCGCGTGCAGCCCGCGCAGGGATACCTGGAGGCCTGGCCGGTCTGAGCCGGAGACCGAGCCGGAGCCGGAGCCGCCTGCCGCCGTTGCTGCAGCCAGCTTCGCCGGCAGCCCCTCCAGCACCGCCACCGCCTGCTGCAGCCGCTCCGGCTGCGCCAGGCTCAGCACTCCCAGCGTCAGGTGCAGCGTGCCGACAGGGCGCAGGGCCGCCCGCGGCAGCGTGCTGCGGTAGGAGCTGCTGGTGGTGCCATTGAAGCTAGAGGGCCCGCCACCACCACCACCACCACCCATAGTCACCGTCGTGGCCGCCACGTCGGCGTGAAAGGCCGCCAGGCTGTCGGCCAGCTGCGGCCGCGTCGCCGGCGTAGCGAGCGGGATGCACAAAAAATGTGTGAGCGGCGGGCGGGGCCCTGGATTTGGCAGAGGCATGACTTTTTTGTGTCTCGTTGTGGTTTTGGGGAGAGACGAGGTTTCGTTCTCCCACTGCAGCCAGACGGGAATTTGTTAAATACAGTGTCAATTAGCATACACTCATACTGTACAATCCAGGCAGCCACCTGGCCTGCCGGGGGGTGTCCCCTCCCATCCCACAGGACGCCGTGTGGCCAGAGAGAGCTGTGCTCCCAGAGGCGGACTGCGTCCATGGCCGCACTGCACTGCAACGTCCCTGGCCTGTCCGTGCTGCAGCCTCCATGGCAGACTCGGAACGGAAACGGATCTCGCATTCTCTCTGATCTGCCCTCTGCCCTCTGCTCTCAGCTCTCAGCTCTCAGCTCTCTGCCCCCCCTCCTTCAGGCGCCCTTGTATTCGTAGCGCAGATCGCCCAGGTCCCGCTCCGGGTCCACACCGGCCATGGTCACCTTGGCGACTAGCACCAGGGCGTAGACGGCGGCGGGGAGGCTGCCGAGCAGGCGGTAGGAGGCGGCGCTGCCCGACGCGGACGACGGCAGGCACAGCGACAGCAGCAGGACGGCGCCGAGGCCGACGTTGAGGAGGGGCAGGTGGCGGTCGAGGGGCGACGTCCGCGTGAGCACGCCCTTGCCCTTGTCGACGTGGCCGCTCCAGGCGTCGAGCGCGGCCAGGCCCGTCACCGTGGCCGGCTGCCGGTACAGCAGATACGTCGTGGCCGCGAGCGACGTCAGCCCCAGCAGCGGCAGCATCACCACCACCGCCGACCGCGCCGGGCCCGACGGCGAAAAGCAGGCCACCAGAAACGGCACCATGGCCAGCAGCGGCACCGCCAGCAGCGCCTGGCGGAACTGCTCGTTGCGGTGCTGGTTCTGGGCCACCAGCATCTCGATCAGGGCGTCTTGCTCTGGATGGTCAGCAATCTCTGTCTCTCTCTCTGTGTCTCCTTCGGTCTCTCCTTCTCTCTCTCATACCCTGCTCGTCCAAGACCTCGGGCTCGTCCGATGGACCATCGTCGTCGCCGACATAGCGGAACGTGCGGCGGAGGCGTGCCGCATCCATGCTTGCAACGTAGCTGTTTTTTTTTTTTCCCTCTCTTTTTGGACAGTTGACGGGCGAGACAGACACGGTTCGCTGCCTGCCTGATGAACGCGTTCTTGTGACGTGTTGAGACGGCATGCAGCAAAGCAGCTATCGCATATTATGCATATAAGCGATCTCCGATTTAGTTTTCACATCGTTCCATTTGCTCGACCACCAGACGCCGCCACCACTACGGTCACCACACCAGCGACAAAAAAAAAGGTCCGCCTTCTGTGCCTGCCCACCATGCTGTCCCGAACCGCCAGCCGGCGCGCCTCTGCCGCCGTCGGCCTCCTGTGGTCGCAGCAGCCGGCCGCGGCTGCCGCCCTGTCCGTCTCGCGGCCCCTCCTCGTCCTTCCCCGCGCCGTGCCGTCGTTGTCGTCGTCGTCGTCTCGGCATCTGCTGCAGCCCCGCCGGGGCTATGTGGCTCCTCCGCGGCCCAATGACGGGCCGCTCATGGAGCGGCGGGCGGACCGCGAGCTTCCGGGTGGGCGCCGACTTGTTGTGCAGACAATTGAAACTGGTTTCACTGACCTTTCGTGCTAGACGTCTTCAAGGACCGGTTCCGGTGGTCGCGCACGCTGCCGTGGTTCCTGCTCATCTGCGCGGGGGCGTCGGTGGCCATTTTCAACTACCAAAAGTCGTCGAGCCCGGTGGTGGCGTCGACGCTGTACGCGCTGCGCACGTCGCCGCGGGCGCGCGAGCTGCTGGGCGACGAGATCTACTTTAAGCAGCGCATCCCCTGGATCCAGGGCGAGATGAACCAGCTGCACGGCCGCATCAACATTTCCTTCCCCGTCAAGGGCACCCGCGCCTCCGCCACCATGCGCTTCGCCAGCCGCCGGCCCACGCCCCGCGGCGTCTTCGAGACGCTCGAGTGGAGCCTCGAGACCGACGACGGCCACAAGATTGACCTGCTCGACGACGGTGCCGCCGACCCCTTCCGCCACCTCAACGGCGTGCCGGACGAGGAGGACGACGAAGAGCCCGACCTGAAATTCGGCAGCGAGCCAAAAGCGACCCGGGGCTTCCGCCAGGAGACGCGGCGGTGATGGTGACCAGAGAGCAGGCTGAGCAGGCTGTGCAGGCTGTGCAGGCTGTGCAGGCTGGTGCAGACAGAGAGCAGGCTGTGGCTACAAACCCTCTCCATGTACGAGTAGAAAATGGCGCATAAGTTGGAGTTGTACAGAGCGATTATAGATACAAGAAACCGTCCACTTTAGGCAGGCGCGACTGCTGCCGCCTCTGGTCCTCCTTCCTCCTCAATGGTGATGCCCGACAGGCCGTCCGCCAGCAGCTCGGCGATGCGGCCCTCGCGGCGGGCCTGCTTGAGCTCGAGATGGCGGACGCGGGCGGCGTCGAGGCGGGCGGCGGCGTCGGGGCTGCGCTGCTCGACGCGGGCGCGGGATTCGGCGATAAAGGTGGCCGACGGGGGCGGCTTCTTGACGGCGTCCTGGACGCGGACGAGGGCGCCCTTGGGCCCGCCGACGGCGCCCTTGACGACGAGGATGCCGAGGTCGTTGTCGACCTGGAGGATGTTGAGGTTCTGGACGGTGACGTTTTCGTTGCCCATGCGGCCGGGCATCTTTTTGCCGGGCAGGACGCGGCTGCCGGAGCCCTGCGAGGGGCCGGTCGTGCCCATGGTGCGGTGGTTGAGCGAGTTGCCGTGGCTCTTGTTCTGGCCCTTGAAGCCGTGCCGCTTCATGCCGCCGGCGAAGCCGAACCCGCGCGACCGCGACCGCACGTCCACCCACTGGCCCACGTGGAACCAGTCGGGCTGCAGGGCCACGCCCGGCGCCAGCAGCCCCTCCGCGCTGCGCACCCGGAACTCGGCCAGGTGCTGCTTCGGCGCCAGGCCCTTGGCCTCGTAGTACCCCAGCAGCGGCGCCGTCGCCGTCGCCACCGCCGCCCGCCGCGCCCCGCTGCCCACCTGCACCGCAAAGTACCCGTGGCCCGCCCGCGTCTTGTTCGCCACCACCTGCACGCTGTCCAGCTCCAGCACCGTGCACGGGATCCGCGACCCGCTCTTGCTGTAAAACGCCGTCATCCCCCGCTTCGTCGCCAGCACCCCCGTCCGCAGCGGCAGCGTGTTAGCCTTGCGCGCCAGCGCCGCCGCCGGACCCGTCGTCGGCGCCGGCAGCCCCGCCGTCCGCTGGTTGAACCGCGTCGGCTTCGACCGCCGCGGCAGTGTGCTCCACCCGTACTTGACGCCGCGCCGGCCCTCTGCTGCCCGGGCGGTCTGCAGCACCGTTGCTGCTGCTGCTGCTAATGGCAAACCATCCGCCGCCGTCGTCGTCCCTATCGCGATCCGCTGGAGGCTGGCCCAGGACCACCTTGGCAGCAGCCTGGGAGCCATTGTGTGTGTGAAGAGTCGGCAAGGGAGGAGGAAACAGAATGTCGACTGTCAATGCCGCAGTGTCGGCAGACTTCGTCCCTGTTGTCGAAATGTCGAGCTGCCAATGGAGGGTCCAAAAAAAATCATCCCGATTGAATGCCGCTTTGCAGATAGCGTCGCGTTATGCGCATATTTTGTATGCATATAAATAGCCCTCTTAAGCGCATAGCACTCGACGAGCGCAAAAATGCACTGAACGTCGGACTCGACGACGTAGCAGAAGCGAAAACGCCGTAATTTTCCCATCCTCCTACCAGGCGCTTCCCTCGAGGACGTCGCGGCCATGGTGTACTACTTTACGTCTGCGGTCGTGGACCCGCCCGCGTTCGTCTACGTCGGCAAGGACAAGTTTGAGAGTAAGTTGGGCGGCTCATGTCTCGAGACGCTGCCCGACCAGCTGCTGACACCGGAACAGACGAAGACCTGATCAAGTTTGGGTGGGAAGAGGATGTCTGGTACGTGGTCTCTTCGATTTCTGCGCTTTGTCTGTGCAGGGAGCAGAGCTGACGTTTCTAGGGTATGTTGAGATCTGCTCTCTCCGCTGGCTATCTCTCACTCTCTCTGACTCGCCTAGTTCCACGCAGACAAGCTGTCTAGCGCTCACATCTACCTCCGGCTACGAGAGGGCGAGACCTGGGAAAACATCCCGGCCGATCTGATCAAGGACCTGGCCCAGCTGACCAAGGCCAACTCGATCGAAGGTGCTGCTGCTGCTGCTGCTCTGCGGCCATGTATGGCGCCGAACGAATTCTTGCTGACCCTGGCCCAGGAAACAAAAAAGACAATGTCACCGTCATCTACACGCCGTGGTCTAACCTGAAAAAGGACGGCAGCATGGCCGTCGGCCAAGTCAGCTTCAAGGACCACAAGAAGGCGAGTCCCGGGAGGGGGGTTTTCCCAGCTGGGATGGCGCCAGACTAACAGGGATGACAGGTCAAGCGAGTGCTGGTGCCCGCGCGTGAGAACGTCATCATCAACCGCCTCAACAAGACCAAGGTCGAGAAGCACCCGGACCTGTACCAGGAGCGGGAGGACCGCCAGCGCGAGCTGCGCAAGCGCGACCAGGTGGCACAGCAAGCTCGGGTGAGCAGCCGGCGGGCTTTGCTTTTTCTCTGCTTTTTTTGCATTCGGTGTAATAATATCCACTAACAGCGGCAGAAAAAAGAAGAGGCCCGCCTGGCCAAGGAGCGGCAGGAGCTCAAGTACCGCAAGGACCACGCGTACGACGACCTGTTCACCGAGGAGAACATGGAGGCCACGAGCAACCAGAACCGGGACGAGGACTGGGAGGAGGACTTTATGTAGTAGGGCGGCGTGCCACGAGTTCGTTGTCAAGTACATTTTCAGTCATGATCAAACTTTTCTGCTGCCTGTCTGCTTCCCTTTGAAGAGCCACCCTCTGCCCTACTTCCGCCCCCCAATGTTGCTCCCCAGCTTGTTGATGGACGTGCCCTTGAGCGCGTGGTCGGCCGGGTTGGCGGCGGCCTCGTAGAGGATGTTGACGGGGGCGCGGCCGAGCTGCATCCACTCGCCGCGGAAGCCGAGGTAGCTGAGCCGGGTGACGTCCTCGTCGCCGTTGCCAAAGTTGTCGGGGAAGAAGAGGGCGAGCCGGCGCACCTGGCTGAACACGGCGCGCCGCACCGCCAGCTCCTGCACCTCGGACGTCTGCGCCAGCTCAAACGTCTGCACGCGGTGGGCGCCGCCGCCCGAGACCCCGGCCGCTGTCCCCGGCGGCGCCTCCTCCTCCGCCGTCGCAAAGTCCAGGTCCTCGCGGTTCTGGAACACGTGCAGCGTCCGCGGCGCCGACGCCGCCGGCGACGACCGCACCAGGATGGCGTGCAGCTTCACCTGGCCTGTAAACGGCACGTGCACCAGCAGCTGCTCGTCGGCGTCGCTCGCCAGCTCCGGCGTCTCTGCCAGCCGCTCCTCCCACGTCTTGCGCACCACCGCCTGCCCCGACCCCGCCTGCGCCTCGTTGAGCGCCACCACCTGCCCAAAGTCAATGTGCTGGTAGAGCGAGTGCTGCAGCGCCGGCGTCACGTCGTCTGCGTGGTCGTGGTCGTGGTCGTGGCCGTGGTCGTGGCCATCGTGGCCATCGTGGCCGCCGCCGTGGCTCACGTGCTCGTCATGGCAGCGGTGCGACATCTCTCTCTCTCTCTCTCTCTATCGTTGTCTCTCTGTGTGTCCCGGAGAGGGTCGCTTCAAGAGCTGGTCGTCCAGGTGAGAGCTTCGTGATGACGTTTGCGGCTCCAGCTGGCAAAAGAGGGGCAGCACTAAATTTGTCTGATAGTACTGTACTATAGGGTAGCACTAATCGCAACTGCTAGTGTGTTCCAGTAATACTGCTTGTGTATTACAGTGGGCTGCAGCTACAACCCCACTGTAGCAACAGTGCCTAATGCACTACCTAAATGCCCGCGCCACCTTTTTGTGCTTCTTTGGCCGCCGGCTCGGCAGTCCGCTGCCAAAGGCTCGCGACGGCATGCCCTGGCTCGACCCGACTTGGCTGGAGAACACCTGGGAGGACATGGGCTGACTCGACATGAGCGGACTGGCCATCGCCTGGCTCGACAGGGGCACCTGGCTCGACATCATCTGGCTCGACGCCATCTGGCTCGACCGTATCGCCGGCGGCTCCAGCTGCGACGAGGAGTGCACGATACGCGGCACGGCGGGCGACGAGAAGCTGTCGAGGCCGCTGCCGCTGCCACCTGTGTCCCGGTCTCCGAAGCCGCTGCCGCTGCCAATGCTGACCCCCCCGAGCCGCATCCGCCTCAGTCTCAGCTGCTCGAGCTCGCGCGTCGCCTTCTTCTCGTTCCTCTTGCGCCGCCGCGCCCGCTCCTCTTCTTCCTCGCGCCGCTGCTCCTCCATGGCTGCGCCGCCCGACGCCGGCACCCACAAGAACTGCGACGGGTCGCTGCCCAGCTGCCAGTGCGACAGTAGCCGCAGCTCACCGCCGCCGCCGTCGTCGTTGTCCCGCCGCCGCCCCGTCCCGATAGACCGTGCGTATAGCCGCAGCCGCGCGATTGTCTCGTCTTCGTCTTCGTATTCGTCCGCTTCGCCGCCCGCCTGGCCGTCATCCTCGCCACCGACTCGGCTGTCGATTTCCCCTGCCTCTCTGCCCTCGTCCTGCGAGGACGCCAGCCATGCTGCCACCTGCGGCGGCGACGACGACAAAAGATATGGTGTAGGCGCCGGCCGCGACGGCTTGGTCATCGTCGTCGCCGACTGCGCGCTCCTCTTGTCGTCGCCGCCTTCCGGTGCCTCCTCCTCCGGCGGCACCACAACGATGCTGATCTGCGAAAAGAAGAGCTGCACCGAAGCGTACTCTACAAGTCCCCGCCGGTAGTCCAGCGCCGCTGCGCTCTCGTCGCCCATCTCGTATTGCATGCTGTCGCTGATGCACAGCTCCGTCATGGCCTGGCAGAGCGTATCGGCATGGTGGCCGTAGCCGTGGCCGAGGCCGAAATTGGCTCCCTCCTGCATCTGGTCAAACACGCAGACGCGCCTCTCCTCGATCGCGGAGCCCAGGTCGCCCAGCTGTCGAGCCCACTTCAGGTCGCTCAGCCCGGCAGGGAAGTTGGTTGCAAACTTGCCGTCGACAATGTCTAGCCTGCAGATTGTGAGTAGGAGTAATCGAAGAAGAAGAAGAAGAAGAAGAAGAAGAAGAAAGCACGTACAGCGTGGAAAAGGGAAAGCTGCCAATCTCGAGCCCGGCCTCGATGATGCCGCGGACCATGTCGAGGAGCAGAGGCTTCTGGAACCCACCGACGAGGTCCGTCGCTCGACGCGCATTCGCTGCTGCCGTGTCCATGCGCCTGTTCACCAGCTTGAACACTTCGGACAGGTCACAGATCGATAGCACCCCCCGTGTCGCCGGCAGAGGCGGCGGTGGCGGCACTGCCTCGAAACCAATGCCTGCAGGCGACTGCGTGTCCAGCATGGGCTTGGGCAGAAGCGAGCGCTCATCAAAGCCGTCAGGCACTACAAAACTGTTGTGGAGGAAGTCGAGGATGACCTTGTTCTGCCAGGCGCGCTGGCGGCTTCGACCGGCCTCTGGGAGAACCGGAGCAGCCATGCCCGGACCGAGCAGTGGCGAACTGGCCCAGAGAGCCGACAGCAGGTCGAGGTTCTTGCCCAGCACAACAAACTGGAAGAAGTGAACATTGTCTGCAAAGCCGCCGTCGGCATCGGAAGAGGCGGCCCGTGGAAACACGAGCAGCGCCTGCTCGCCCTTCCTGCTCTGTCCACCCACCGCTGCGGTAGGCGGCTGCAGTCGCAAGAGCTGTCGCTGACACGAGGCCGGCTTGCCGAATGCCGGTGCAGACAGCGAAATGGTAGTCACTTCTGGGTGCGATATCGAGTAGACCAGCACGGTCCATGTCTGCCCGTCTTCGGACGACGACGACGACGACGACGACGACGACGAAGCTATGCTTAGCTTGAGACCTTTGTCGGATGCATCACGCAGATGGGGACATGATATAAGCACCACAGGATCTGGCGTCTTGTTCTTTTGCCTGCTGGGGGACCTCGTAGACGTGCGGATCCGGCCCAGGTCCAGCCAGAACACGGCCGTTGTCGTCAGCACAAAGACGCGGGATGGCCTGGTCGGGCACGGCTGGATGTCGAGGATGGCATCCAGGCCGTTGCGGTGAGTCGGGTTCAGCGTGCACACGTGCCCCTCGGCCGCCGCGTTGAATATCCTCAACACGGATGCGTTGGAGAGCAGCAGCACGTCGGACCCATCTGTCGTCGAGGAGGTTGGCAGGCCAGGGTCGCCCGAGGAACCGCCGGCCACCACCGCTGCTTTGCTACGGCCAGAAAGCCACGCAATTCTGTGCAGATAGCCCAAACCCGAGGCCCTCGCCATAGACAAGACTTTGGGCATCCCATCCAGAAAGTTCCCCCGTGCGCGGATACGGGGCACCATACTGGGCTTGCGCACGCTCTCGCTCTTGTTCTCGCTCTCGCTGCTCTCCATGTACCATACCGACCAGCTGCCGCCTTCGTCGATGATGGCCAGCTGCGCTGGCCTATTGTCCAGACCCGAGTGGAAGGCGACATCCGAATGCGGCCGCCCTCCGGTCTGCTCCATGACAATCGTCACAATCGGGTTCGCAGCAATCAAGGCCGGGCCGGTGGGAACGTAGCCGCACACCCCATGGTCGCTCTGAGGCGTCTTCAGGAGCTTGGGCTCGAAGACGGTTGTCGCTGTAGACGTCTGCACCAGCAGCCATCGCTCAGAGGTGCCGGTACTGGCGTGGCTCGGAGCGGCAAACTTGATCTGGCTGATAGGGGGACCTCTGCTGCACCAGTGTCCTTCCTCCGTAGCGTCCGCGTCGGCGAGCCTGATCGAGAGGCCGCCGTCCAGCTCTGGCCAGCACACCTCGCTGTCGCGCACCCGCATGATGCGGAGGATGTGTCCCGAGTCGCCAGCCGCCATTGCCAGCGCAGGACAAGCAGACAACGATCTGCGTCTGGCATCCGCAATGGCTCCGTAGGCGAGCAGCGGCAGTCTCGCCTGGAAGGGCTTCATGGGCCTGCACGCTGTGATCTCTTCGCTGAGCCAGTTCGAAGGCCCGGCCGTGCCAACCAAGGCCTCCGGGGCGTTCTTCAACAGCCAGGCCATATGAAGACGGTCGCTCTGCTCGTTCTTGACGAAACCCGACTTCGAGGCTGGGTACCAAGTCGTCAAGGGGAGAACCTCCTGGAAAGAGGCTTTTTTTGTCATACTCGGTCAGGAATCACTTGTCAACAGACCGTCCAAGAATCCAGACCAAAGACTCACTTGATCCAGTACTCCGGTTTGCGTAGAGCTTTCCCACCGGACTGCTGCCGTGGTCGAAGCTCCCATGCTGCTTATCCTTGCGGTCTGGCAAGATGTAGTTCAAGCGCCCGACATGGCCGTATACCAGGTCGTTCGTCCTGTGGTCGCCCACAAGGTCGATTATCCGCTGCTGGCCGCCAGCCGGCTTTGCATGACGGTTCGCTTCAGCCATTTGGACCCTTTGCTGTTCCCTCAGATAGCAGTGAAGTCACTGTTGTCATCTTTTTTTTTTCCTGCTGTCCAGAAGACGTAGTTCGGGGCTGTGAGCTCTCGGGATCCAGGAAGGAGACGGTGAATGCGAATTTTCTGTAGTGCAGGTCTTCTGTGAAGCAAATCAAAGCAGAGAGAGAGCTCTCCAAAGTGAAGCTCTCAAAGGCTTTTTTTGACAGCCAGTTGGGAGCTCTACAGCCAGTCAGCGATCGCATTGAAAATAATTGCGGGGCGCTTTGACAAATGGCAGAGCCCCGCCTATTCTCTCCAGCACATCACCCCAGCGACAGACGCTAATCCATTAACATATAAACAAATTATTTCGCGATCGACCGACACGCGCAACCGCACCGACGACGACGACCAGCACTGCTGCAAAGAGAATACACGGCCTACGACGACGGAGAAACAAAACGTAAACACACCACCGACAATGGCGACCGCCTTCGAGCCGTCCATGTCGACGAGCCGGCAGACGCTGGCACCGACCGGTCCGTCGATGGCAGACCAGCTGCCCAGCATCGACTTTGGCTTTGACGCTCTGCGCGAGCGCATGGCCAAGTTCACAGTCAAGTTTGACGGCTTCATCGAGCAGGGGCGCAAGCGGGTGCTGGAGGAGCGCAACCAGTTCCGGATGAACGTGGCCGAGCTGCAAGGTGGGTGGTGGTGATTCGGAGAGGAAGGGGAGAAAGAAAAAGAAAAAGATGCTAACGGCTGCAGAGGACGACCGCATGCGCAAGCGCGACATTGAGATCATCCAGGTCAAGTCCAACAGCCTGCAGCAGAGCATGGCCAAGGAGAAGCAGGAAAAGGAGGAGATGGAGGCGGCCATCAGCCGGCTGGCCAGCCAGCGCGACCGCCAGGAGGCGGCCCGCGACGCCCTCGCCCGCCGCGTCGCCGACACCCAGCGCGCCATCGACGCCAAGGTCGCCGCCCAGCAGGCGCGCGCCCGCCAGCGCGAGGCCCAGGCTCGCTTCAACGTGCCCGAGCTCGACTTTTGGATCTCCAACCTGTGTCTGACCATTGAGGGCGCCGGCAGCGACGACCGCCTGCGCTTCGTCTACTCCCACCTCGACGAGCAGAACTGGGCCCGCGAGGCCTGGTTCGAGCTCGACACCGCCGCCCGCGACTACGCCGTCCGCCACTGCCGCCCCAAGCTCGAGCACGACAAGGTCGACCGCCTCCTCGAGCGCGTCAACGAGTCGCGCGAGCTCGTCGTGCTGCTCAAGGGCATGCGCGAGCTGTTTGTGGAGGCCATGAAGGCGTGACGGGAGACAGAGGAGGGCAGAACTGGCGTTTCGGTCGTTTCGGTTGTTTCGGTCTGGGAGCGTTGCTTGGCTAGGATAGGATACCTTGGGAACCGCACAGTCATGGGGTTTATTGCGTTGACATGAAATGAATTTAATGTTGTTTATGGATGCATTGGTTTGAGCGAGGGTGGCACATTGAATGTCCAAAGACATCAGATCTCGGCCTGCCCATTTTTGCAAAACAGCACCAAAAGGAGGCACCTAAACAGGCACTCCTTACGACAAGGCTCACTGCATACTCGTAGCATCTTTTTATTCAGTAAACCAGGCCGCTATGGCCTACAGTGGGTGTATGTCAGATACGAGTATTTGCACCAGACTGGAGTTTATAGAGTGGGGTCTTACACGTGACGGACAACCCCCACGAACGCGTCTTCGATTGTAAGATGCCAGGACGCGGAAGTCGTCCAAGACAAAGCACAAACACAGGACAGGAAAGGCATAAAATAATGGCGCCCGATCACAATGAAAAGCAGGCCGCTGCCCAGGCCGCTGTCGACATCCTTCACGAGATGTCGACCATTCTCGTGTGTTTCCTTGCCCCCCAAAGCTCAGCTCGCTGATTGCCTCTCGCTTTGATGACTGACGGCGTCTCTCTTTCTCTCTCCCAGAACTGCCAGCTCGACCGCCGCACGCTGTCCATCTGCATCTCCATGATTGAGAACGGCGTGAGTCCGGTGGCTCTCGCAGTACGTGTTTTTCCATCCCCCCCTCTCGAGTCCGGCAAGAGCCAAGACCCTGGCAGCTGACGAATGCTCTCTGTGTAGAAAGCAGTGACCAAGCTGCGTGAGACGGGCCGGCAGGTCGAGCAGTATATGGCGATGCAGAACATGCAAAACATGCAGAACCGGTAGACGAATGTCAAGAGTTCACGATGAAAACACAACACACTGCGACAAGAGAGAGCGGAGGACAATGAAAGCATGCCGAGAGAGACGCGGGACCCATGCGAAGTGTACCGCCGCTGTGCAGCGGACATGCCAGAGCAGCAGCCGCATCTGGGGTTGAAAAAAAAAGTGTGCGGACCATGTCGTTTAGGGGCAGGGACACACGCCCGGGCATGTGCCAATTGACGTCCATGTCCTCTCCGGCCAGGGCAGAGGACGCCGCATAATGGAATGATGCATGGGCAAGAGTACGAGAAATCTGTCAGGTGAATCGTATAGATCTTATTCTCAGCAACGGCCGCGTCATATATACAAAAAGTTCGCACTGGCCGTCGTCTCAGTCGATAAAAGAATCCGTTCCCTTCATGTCGCTGTTCATTTCAAAAGGTCGTGCAAATTAGAAAAAAAAAAGAAAAAGAAAAAGAAAAAAAACCAAAAGGACAATGAAACTCCCTGCTCCGCTGCCTAAATCTCCTGGAATCCCAAACAGACGGAGCCATGTTATGCATGCAAAAGAAAGCAAAAAGTCCATGCCAGTCCCAGTCCTGAGCGCCAAAGGTGTGTCTGTGGCTTGGCCGCAATGTTTCGCCGCATAGGGCATCATTCCCGCGCGTGTACATGTGGATCTGAGGGCTGCTATGTTTGATGGATCTCCATCTCTTAGCGGTGTCCAATGAGCACTATTTCCTCTTCGTCGTCGTCGTCGTCTTCATCTTCGTCGTCTTCGTCGTCTTCTTCGCTCTCGTCGTCGTCGTCGTCATCTTCACTTTCGTCATTATTATTGCCAGAATCGTCACTTTTCGCTGCTTTTCCGCCTCCGAACAGAAAGCTGGGTCCGTCAGATTGTCCGAACCCCAATATATCCGTGCCCTCGACATCGGCCGCCCCGTAATCAATTTCAAAGTCAAAGTCATCCTGGCCATATCCCGGTGGCGGCATAGCCACCACCGGCGCGGTCGCCGGTGAGGACATGAGCCGCGGCGAGGCGGTGCGAAATGTCAACGCAGGCGTGGAATGTGTAGGCGACTCGCCCGTGTGCGGGCTAGACGACAACGGCGGAGAAGGACTCGACAGCGGCGGCGGCACCAGAGCGCCGGGTGATGTGGAAAGGGTCAATGGCAGGCCGACCTGCCCGGCACTGCCGGCCAGAGTTGCATTACGGGTCCGGGCCGACCTGCGGTCGGGGTCGTTGTGCGATTTGGGGCTGTTCAGCAGCAAAAGCTCCACCGTGTTGTAGGAGAGGCAGACCTCGCATCGCAGGCCGCCCCAGTGGTATTTGGTCGACGTCTTGGCCTCGCAGTCGTTGCACAGAATGACAGCCCGCGTGTCCTTGTACTCTTCCGGCATGGGCTGCTCCTCGAGGTGCTTGTCCAGCCGGCGGAACATGCTCTCCATGTTCTCGACGCTCTTGTTGCAGATGGGGCACTTGTAGGACCGCTTGATGTATTCGGCCCGGCAGTCCTCGTGGATTGTGTGGCCGCACTTCATCGTGACAACCTTTTTGTAGGACGTGAACATGTACTCGCCGCAGATCGGACAGTCGCAGTCCATTACACCCTCACGGCACCGGTGCGACTTCTCCATGTTGATAGCAATGCACGACCCGCATTTCTGACATAGGGTCAGTCTGAGACTGATAAACGAGAATGCTTAGGGGGGGGGGTGCTCTTGTCTTACCTTGCAGTGAAAGAAGTCTCGCCCGAGACCTTCCCCAACACGACAGATGCCGCAGTCGTTGCAGTGGTAGATGCTCTTGTCCGGATCGCCGTCCCAGAGCTTACAGATGTTGCAGTAGTAAAAGGCCGCCGACTCTCCGCACTTTTCGCAGGAGTCGCTGGCATGCTGGGCGTGCCCGCAGAGCATGCAGAGCATGTACTTGGTTTCACGACGGGGCAGCATGTGATCTTCGACTTCGTCATGGCAGAGCCGGCAGGTATACCACCGCTCACACGTGGAGCACTGCATCTTGATGTTGCGCCTGTAGTGTGCACATCCGAAGACGCCTGCTTCCCCATCTGCCGCCTTGCTGGAGTCGGAGTCACGCCATTCGGCTTGCGACTTGTCGGTGCTAGGGACATACGTCGGCCGCAGATCGTCCTCGGTCAGGGCAAATGTCTGTGCGACAGGCGGTGCCGATGTGTGGGAGGCGTGCCAAAACTTCAGAGACTCCAAGGGACCAAGGTGGGCGGGCTGCTCGTGGATGGTCTCTGCTGCCACAATGGGACTAGTTGGCGTCATCGGGTGGAACGGCCGCCGAGCCTTGCGCGCATGTGCGTATCCCTCCATCAGGAGTCCATGCATCATCCTGGCCTTTTCCGCGGGTGCAACGTCCCGTGACTGCACTTCCAGGATGCGCTGCCGAAGGGCGCTCATGCCATCGTCTTCGGGAAGCTCCACATTTCCGTAAAATGAGGCTGGAAACGAGCCTGGCATGGCCGGCTCTGCATGTGCGCCGTCCAGGCCGTGCCCTTCCGCCACCGGAGAGTCTGCGGGGCCATCCTGCCTGGAAGCCTCGGCTACGGGAGAAGAGGGACTGGGCCGTCCCTGTGGCACCGAGGCAGACGCCAAGGGCGTGTCGGCCCCAGAACCAGTCGGCCGCGGCTGCTCTGGCAGTGGCGGCGCTCGGAAGTGAGAAGACAGGGAAGGCAGGGTGTGTCGTGTGACAATGGGAATGGGTTCAACAGGTGCGGATGCTGCGGCCGAGGTCTCATCAGGATTGGAAGTCATCCTCGCTACCGCCCCCGAAACAACGCTGTCCTGCTGCGGGGTCCTCTTGTTTTGCGCCTCCGAAACCTCATCGTCGTGGACAGGAAGCGTGCTCTGGGCAGGTGGTGCGTCGGCTGTGGCTGCGGCTCCGGATTCGGCCGTGGCGAAATTGGACGATAGACGACGGGCCTGTCGGAGCACGGGGTTGATGAGGAAGTCGGGGACGAGAGAGGACATCGGGTATGCAGGAAAAAAAGAGGTCTAGCAGGCCAGCATCCAGCCGTGGGCAACAGAAAGCAAACTATGCAGACAATGTGACATGGTCTGGGAAGGAAGGGGTTGTGTTGCAGCACAGTCAGGACAAGGATGGCGGAATGTTGGGTCGTGATTAGTGGGTCTGTAAGGCCAGACGCACGTGCTGATGACTGTGCAGCCTCGTTCCCGACCGTTCTGCCGGATTTATCACACCGCCCTCGATGAAGTCATCTTGTCTAACCAAAGCTCGAGCCCACGGATCACCGCCCGCTGGCACGGGTGCGCGCGGCATGGTTCTACAAATAGGCTGCCGGGGTAGCGAAACCAGACCAACGTGCCAAGGATCTCGTTTTTGCACGTAATTCTGACCGACCGCGAGGGGCGGGCACCACACGGGAAACAACGCGCAATCCACTGGCTGTCCGCCATGGTCACATGATCGGCGTTAGGGAGTACTCGTACGTTGCCATTCAACGCCTCCGTTTGCGATATGGTTAAAGGGGGGAGTCCCACCCGTTGACCAGAACCAGAACTCGCAAAGGGAGGTGTAAGATGTCAGATACGAGACGCCCTGCATTGGAAGACACTCATACGAGCACACAGTTGGCATCGCCATCCCTGAAGTCAGCTTCAGGCCTGCTAAAGTGCCGACCCCTAAGGCCACTAATGTGGAGAAGAAAGGGGCGATGTCCTGGGTCCGGATGGGCCGATGAATATAGGTGAGGGAGCTAACGCAGCCTAATACATGGTGCTGAGAGAAAAACCCCTGAGCGTGTCTGGCATCGCGGCTCCTATCGCGCACAGTACAAGTACTCGTACAAATAGCTGTGCATTTGCCGCATGCCTGCCCGCCTTTGGCAGAGTGTGCCAAATATATCTCACACGCACTCGCACATACGGTGATGGACCCCTCATCGCTCGCAGAAAATTAAACCACGTTGAGGCGTCTGCGTAATCTTGGTCTTCGTAGTCCACCGTCCATATCGTGTTAAGATATTGCTGTGGGGCACTTAATCGAAACAACACCTGTCTCCTTCCTTGGTCGCTCAGCTTTCCTAGATAGGCCCACAAATGCGGGAGCTTTCAGACCAGAGCACCCTGTGGTTGGCCAGCAGCTCTCGATTTCGCTCCCCAGGAAAGACCCCCCCTGGCTGCGGCCGCCCGTCCAGTTCCCTGTATACGCGTGCGCCGACGTACGGGCGCAGAGGAATGTTTGGTGTGCTGAAGCACCTCCAGAAGCGTCGTCAGGTGCAAGGGGATACGAAAAGGACACATCTAGTCCCACACCATCATCCCTTTTTCTCTGCACAGCGCAGCGCACCTCCCTTTCTTCCCGAAAGCGATCGACTGTGCTCGTCGCCCATTTGTGTCTCGGCAGGAATCGCTCTGACTGGAGCGCTTTATTTCCCTTGCATTTTTATTCTCTTTTGTAATACAGCTACCTGGTGCTCTTTCTCGTGGCACATTTCTTGCGTTGTCGTCCAAGACGGGGAGAGCTTACCGCCGAGCCTGCTGGTACTTACCTCCACACGCCACCGCCGCCGCCGCGTTATTCGGTACCTTTCCTTAAACGTGTTTTCATCATATAATTTTTAACTCTTGTCCGCCTTGCGCCTTCCTCCCCTTCCTTCTAATCCTTTTCCTGCACGCCTTTCGACGTCTGCAGCTTTCTTCTCTTCTCGTTGTTCTTCTTTTTTATTTCTTTCATTCGCTCTTTCCCTTTTATTCTACTCCTCAAAGCTCTTTTGAGGCTTCTTCTTCTTCCTCAATTTCTTTTCGAGGAAGCTTTTGCCTCGTCTTGCCTCACTGAAGGAAGACTAGACTCTTGACGCTTGCCCTCACGTCCATCCATCGAGCGACAACGAACTACGTCATGGCCGCTGACATGCCCGTCGCGGCCTCTGGCGCGGAGCCAGTCGACACCGACGCCCTCCGCCGACGTGGTGCTGCTGCTGCCACGGAGACGCCTGTCGCTGCCCCGGTCGAGATCGACGACAAGAAGGAGCTTGCAAAGCCAGGGCCGTCCATCTTCAAGATCCTCTCCGATTGGGAGGTCATCATTGCCCCGATCATCTTCACGGCCGTAGCCTTCTTTACCCGTCTCCATAACATTGGCCTTTCGAACATTGTCACCTGGGATGAAGCACAGCAAGTCTACCCTTTTCCTACTGGACTTTGAAGACGCAGGATGTGGATTAGTTGTCCTTTTTGCTAACAGTGTATTCGCCTGGCAGTTTTGGAAAGTTCGGCTCGCACTACCTGCAGCACACCTTTTACTTCGACGTGCACCCGCCCCTGGGCAAGCTCCTTGTCGGCCTGTCTGGCTACATTGCTGGCTACAATGGCACCTTCGAGTTCAAGTCGGGCGAGAAGTACCCCGAGGAGATTGACTACTGGACAATGCGTGCCTTCAATGCGGCATTCGGCGTCTTCATCATTCCCATGGCCTAGTATGTTGTGGCCTTTCTCTCTGCCTCTCCTGCCATGGTGTGGCCGCAGTCAGCTTGAGCTGGCGTGTTGTGCGGTGATCTCGAGAGCTTCTCTGCTAACAAACGATCCCAGCTTCACCGCACGAGAGCTGAAATTCTCACGTCCGGCTGTTTGGCTGGTTACTCTGATGGTCCTCTGCGAGAACAGCTACACCACGATCTCCCGTATGTTTCCGGTCGCCGCTTCAAGCTCTTTAGCCATGCTATCCCGCTGACAACGATTCAGGGTTTATTCTCCTCGACTCCATGCTCCTGTCCGGCACCGTGGCGACGGTTCTGTGCTGGGCGAAGTTCCACGGCCAGCGGAAGAACAGCTTCGAGCCGGAGTGGTTTTTCTGGCTCTTCATGACCGGCCTCAGCATTGGCTGTGTCACAAGCGTCAAGCTCGTGGGCCTGTTCGTCACCGCCATGGTTGGTCTGTACACTGCCGAAGACCTCTGGAACAAGTTTGGCGACCTGAAGATGAAGCCGGTTAGTCCCATCCCATCACACTTCCCCCCCCCCAGACAGAGCCATAGAAAGATGGGGAGCTGACGAATTGTAGGCTGTGCTTGCTGCTCATGTCGCCACGAGGGTCGTCGGTCTGATTATCCTGCCCTTCCTCGTCTACCTGTTGAGCTTCGCTATCCACTTCGCCGTCCTCACGCACTCCGGTCCGGGCGATGCACAGATGAGCTCGCTCTTCCAGGCCAACCTGGAGGGTACCGAGGTCGGCCAAGGCAGCCCGCTCGAGATTGCTATTGGGTCCAAGGTCACCCTGAAGAACATGGGCTACGGTGGTGGTAAGTCTTGAACCTGCCAGTGCACCCTTGTTTTTGCTTGTAACTAGTCTGGCAAACGCTGACAGCCCGACTCTAGGTCTTCTCCACTCTCACGTTCAGTATGGATGATTCGTTCTCTGCTGAGTGCAGAACATTGCTGACTTATTCTCCCAGGACTTACCCCGAGGGTTCGACGCAGCAGCAGGTCACCTGCTACCACCATAAAGATGCCAACAACGAGTGGTTTTTCTACCCGACTCGTGAAGAAGCCGACTTTGACGCTGAGGAGGAGCTCCGGTTTGTTGGTGACAAGTCCGTGATCCGTCTCCTCCATGCTCAGACGGGCCGCAATCTTCACTCGCACGAAATCTCTGCCCCTGTCACCAAGAGCGACCGCGAAGTGTCCTGCTATGGCAATCTCACCATTGGTGATGCTAAGGACTACTGGACGGTCGAGGTCCTCGATGATGTTGCTTCTCGGGACCACACTCGTATTCGGACGCTCACGACTTCTTTCCGCCTAAAGAACGAAGTTATGGGCTGCTACTTGCGGGCTGGAAATGTCAACCTGCCGCAGTGGGGTTTCAGGCAGATCGAAGTTACTTGCACCAAGGAGAACAATCCGCGGGACACGTACACGCACTGGAACGTCGAGGCTCACCACAACGACAGACGTTCGTTTATTCCTCCCCTCTTGTCTTGCGTGTTGTGAGATGACTGACAAAGATGCAGTGCCCGAGGGCAACCCAGGCGTGTACAAGTCGCCCTTCCTCCGGGACTTTATCCACCTCAACGTTGCCATGATGACGAGCAACAACGCTCTCGTTCCCGACCCGGACAAGCAGGATGACCTGGCCTCCAAGTGGTGGCAGTGGCCTATCCTGAACGTGGGCCTGCGCATGTGCAGTTGGGACGACAAGGTTGTCAAATACTTCCTTCTGGGCAACCCACTCGTGTACTGGGGCTCCACTGCCGGCCTGGCCGTCTTCGCGTCCCTTGTCGTCTGGTACACCATCCGGTGGCAGCGTGGATACGAGGAGCTCTCGGAGGACGACATCGACCACATCCACTATGCCGGCATCTACCCGGTGATCGGATGGTTCCTCCACTACCTGCCCTTTGTCATTATGGCGCGTGTCACCTACGTGCACCACTACTACCCAGCGCTCTACTTTGCCATTCTCACGTTTGGCTTCTTAGCAGACTGGTTCCTGAGGAACCGGATGTGGGTTCTTCAGATCGTTGCATACAGCCTTCTTTATGTCGGCGTCATTGGACTCTATGCCTACTTCATTCCGATCAGCTGGGGCATGACGGGCCCCAGCACTGACTACGGCTACATGAAGTGGTTCGATACGTGGAGAATTACGGACTAAACGCAGCCGTTTACATGATATGGCTCTCCTCCAGGATCTGGAGAAGGACAGTTCATTAGACGCCAGCGTCGAGGCCTGTTTGATGCAGATGGCATTGGCGAAGTTGACACAGCAAGGAGAGGGACAGCCAGGGAGCTGGGAAGACAAGAATCACGGCTTCTCTTCTCTAGCTCGGGGGGCAGTATTGTCAGCAATCACGTTGAAGGGATGGATAGATGGGGCAGCTATAAAAAAAAGGTCCTTGGGCTGGAGTTCTGGCTATGATTTGGAATTGCATGCTGTGGTAACGGGGACACTATCCAAAACGCAAGAAACACACAAGCAGTCTGCAGTTTACTATGTAATAACACATGCCTATTTCGTTTTGTTCTAAACGACAAAGTGTCCGCTTCAGGGCATGCGAAAACGTGATGTCGACGTCATATATATAAATATGCTTGACCCAGCATGTGTATGATAAGCAATCTCTAGTAATTACAGGTCCCGCCCGGAACGTAGAAAGACGGACGAGCAATGGTTCAATGAGAAGAGACAAGAAAGGGGTATTGTTGCTGAAAGCGCTCCCGGATAAGGCCATGCATAGATCTCTCAAAAGTCGTTTGTAGGAAAGGATGCAGACAAAGACGTTGCGGACACAGGCAGCAGGCGTGGCAGGCCATTACATCATACTCATTACAGGTGGTGTGATCTCCGGGCAGGCGAAGGCGAGGCTGAGCGGGAGAGGACGGAGGATGGATGGGAGGACGGCTGTTAGCAGCAGCCGCCGCTGCTGGGACGGGCATCGAGCTTGAGCGGGCGGGCGCCGCTGCTGGCGGAGGCGGCAGCGGCGGCGGCGCCGGGGCCTTTGACGCCGGAGCGGCGGTCGTTGAGGTCGTATCGGCCGGCCTGGATGTTCTGGTAGATGCGGTCGGCGACGCGCAAAAAGGCGTGTTCGACGTTGGCGCCGCTCTTGGCGCTGGTCTCGACGTACTCGAGCACGCCGTTGCGGCGAGCCCACTCCTGGGCCTCGTCGCGGGTGACCTGGCGGCGGTTCTCTTCGTCCTCCTCGCCTTCAGCGCCGCCGGACGACGACGATGACGTCGTGAGGTCCGCCTTGTTGCCGACGAGCACGACGACAATGTCCGGGTCGGCGATCTGGCGCAGGTCGTCGAGCCAGTCCTTGACGTGCAGAAAGGTCTGCTTGCGGGACAGGTCAAAGACAAGCAGGGCGCCAGACGCGCCGCGAAAGTAGGAGCGGGTGACGGACTTGTAGGTCTCCTGGCCGGCCGTGTCCCACAGCGAGAGCTTCATGTGTTTCTGCGGTGGGACGGGCTGCGCCCGGCGCGGCTCGGGGAGGCCATTTGCGACTGGTGGGGGAGGGGAGTCGGTCGCGATAGCGGTGGCTGGGGGTGAAGGCGTCGGCGGCTTGCTCGATGTGGCTGTTGCTGTTGCTCCTGCTGCTGCTGTTGTTGTTGCTGCTGCGGGCAGATAGGCGCGACTGTGTGGCGGCCCGACCGGGACGATGCGGCTGCCGAACTCGACACCGATAGTGACGTCGTGGTGGGCCACAAAGCGACCCTCGCACAGGCGGATGGTCAAGCTGCTTTTGCCGCAGCCAGAGTCGCCGATGCACACGAGCTTCGCAATGTAGTCCCACGAGGGTGGAGGGGACGACGACATGAGGGGAGGAAGAGAAAGGCGTGGACGACGGACGGGAGGAAGGAGTGGAGAGAGAGAGAGAGAAAAAGTCGGAGAAAGATCGGGGAAAGGCGAGCTGTTGCAGACGGCTCCTTGTGTTTTCAAATAGCTACACACGAAAAAAGGCACACGGTGAGACACAGATGGCAGGCAGAGAGCAAGAAGGCGGTCTGGCACAAAGATAAACGACAAAAACAGGGCATGCGAGCAGAGCTGCTGGATGGACTGGACTAGCTTGGACGAGGCCCTGGCAGGAGGGGATTGGCTCGATACTGCTCACGGGGTCCGTCCGTGGTTTAGTGCATTTAGTGGAGCCAGATTACATCCCCCCGTCTGCTGCCTGCTGCCGTTGGGGTCATCGCCCACGCCTCCTCCATGGGACGGGCCCTGGTGCCTCGAGCCGGATCCGGGTCCTGGAGCGAGGTCGAAGCAGGCAGCCGAGACGGGCTTTGTGCAGGCTTGACCGGTGTCTCGTCGCGCGTGGGATACCTGCTGAGGCTGCTGCTAGTAATGCTAGTAATACCCATTCAGCCCTCAGTCATTACAGCGGCTTACTGCACTGCTAATCGGGTTTGGGATTAGTGCGTGGCACCTGATAGGGGACAAAGAGGCCCCACTGCGGACGCAGCACAGAGGCGGCAGCGCATGCAGGTCGGAAACGCCCATGGCCTGTCGTTTTTCTTCGCGCGGGCGACCCAGGCAGGCGCCATCCATCTCTTTCTCTCCCAGATAGATGCCCGCCTGACTCGTGCCTGCCGCATCCAACAGGCGGTCACGACCAATAGACCAATATCTCGCTCCACTGCTGCGGTTGCCCATTTTTTTACGCTTTCTGCCGTTTCTGCCCTTTTCTACCTAAATACGTCTTGTTCCTCGTTTTCCTGCTCAGTCACGATTCATCGGCCGGCGCACATGCTCATTCCTATCTATCCCTTTGTCTCGACTCGCCGGTCCCGCTTCCGTCATCGGTACTTTTTATCAGCTGGCTATGCTCTCGCGCCTTAGCCACTTATCAAACGTCTGACTAACTCCGCATACTCGTGCGTGCTCGCCTGTTCGCCTGGCTCTTCCCCCCCCCCCTTCCGCCACTGCCCGTCATCTGTTCGCAGGGCAGAGTCATATCCACACGCACGCACGCACACACGCGCACGCACGCACACACACTCCGCAGGGTCTCGTGCTTCTCTCTCACCTCTCGCGTTGAGATGCTTTCCTGCATGCATCTTTTCTCCAGTCACAACACTTCCATCGTCCCCGCCCGTTATCCAACGAAATATCCGTATCAGGCACACGACCGACCGACCGAGTATAGAGCAAACGTGAAGGAAATCCGAGCGAACGAACCCTAGATCGCCTACCAGAAGAAATCACGGACCAAGAGGAACAGGATACTGCTGTCTCCCTCGCAGCCGGGGTCGCTTCGGGGGGAGGTCCGCGAAGATGTTCTCGGAATGTGAGTTGCCTCGCGGGTGGCAGATCTGCACATCCTCCCTTCCCCCCTTTCTCCCTTTTATCTAACCTTTTGTCCTCTTGTCCAGATGCATCAAAGTTTTTGGCACAGTCCCAGTCGCGGCTGTCCAACTTTGCCCAGCCGGGCGCCGCGGACGATCACAACGGCATAGGCGGCAACAACACACACAATGCTTCTGGTGCCGGAGAGCCGTCCAGTCGGCTGCGCCCCGACTGGCCATCATCTTCTCGAGGCCCGAAAACCTTTGGTCGGTCCTTTCTGGGACGTGGGTTCGCCGCTGCCTCCTCGACCTCTGGGAACCCGTACCAGCCGTCGAGCGGCTCGCGGTTCGGCCAGCTCAACTTTGCCTCGCGGTACTCAGGGGCCGCACAAGACGCACCGCTTTTCCACGAAGAAGAAGAGGAGGGTGTCGACGATGACGAGAACGAGCACGATAGGGAGGCAGCCGACCTCTACGCCCTGCAACGATCGCGCCGGGTATTTGCCGCGAGCCGGCTAGAAGAGAGCTCCGGCACAGAGAATGACCACAGCCGGGCATCGATGGGCGAAAGCCTGGAAGAAGAAGAGGCGCTGACGGGCAGCGGCCGAAGAACAGCAAGAACAGAAAGAACGGAAAGAACGGCAAGAACGGCTGCGGCTGCGGCTGCGGCTGCAACAGCGGGCGGCTCAGGCAGCGGTGGGTTCGTCGCAGGAGAAGCCAGGGGAGGCCGGGGCATTCGGAGCAGCTGGAACGGCAGCCGCAGTTTCTATCGCTCCGGCGAGGAGGAGGCGGGCAAGGAGAGGCGGGGAAGGCTGGACCAGCGGCGAGACGACGATATGGAGTCGTCCTTGCACGAAAGCCGCGGCAAAATGGTGGACATCGGCCTGGAGTCCACCATTGCCGACAGCGAACCGCCCCTCGACCTCACCGTCGAAGCCTCCCACGACAATGACGGCGATCACCCGCCCGCCTTCCAGAAGTTCAAGCCGTCGGGAGATGCGAGCGGGGCAGACCGCTTTGGTTTCCGCCAGGACTCTGCCACTGCCTCCGAGCTTGGTCTCTTGCCCCACGGCGCAGGCGGCGATGCCGACAGCGAGGCCAACGCTGGTGCAGGGGGAGACGTCGCTGTCAGCAGCAGCATCCTCCGCCGAGCGGCCGAGAATTCGGCGGTGCCGCCTGACGGAGAGCTGTTTCGGCACGACCCGTTCTTTGCCTGGATCTACCTCATCGCCATCGCGTCGCTCTTTGCCACGTTTGTGCTCGTTTACCTGCACACGTCGACGCCCGCCGGTGGCGGCGGCACCAAGCAGCCGTGGGGCGACACCATCTACACGACGCTGCTGTCGTCGTTTCACCTGCTGGCTGTCGACACGCTCGTGGCCATTGTTGTGTCGCTGGTGTGGCTGGCGGCGCTGCGGTCGTTTGCACGCTACCTGGTGGCTCTGATCGTCGTGGCTGTGCCGATCGTGCTCGTCTCCTTCTCCATCTACCCGCTCGTCTCGAGCTACCGGGGCAGCAAGCCGGGCGAGTCGGGCGGCACCGGCTTCCAGGATATGGTGATGCGGTGGGCATCGATCATCCCCGGCGCTGCAGCCGTCGTGTGGGTGTATCTGGTGTGGAAGGGCCGGTCGTCGCTGCGGTCGGCCATTGAGATTCTCGAGTTCTCGAGCCGGATTCTGGCGGCCAACTCGGCTCTCGTCCTCGTCGGCATGGGCTGCCTCATGCTGGTGGTGTTGTGGACGTGGGCGTGGCTGGCCATGTTCACGCGCGTCTTCCTGGGCGGGTCGTTCTCGAGCAAGCTGTCGCGCTTCATCATCAGCGCGTCCAGCTGGTGGCTGGGCATCTACTTTGTGCTCATGTACATCTGGACGCTGTCCGTCATCTCGGGCGTGCAGCGCGGCACGACCAGCGCCACCGTGTCGCAGTGGTACTTCCACCGCAATGTGCAGCCGGCGCCGTCATCGGCCGAAGTGGTGACGGCCGCGCTGCACCACGCCATGACGACCATTTTCGGCTCCATCTGCCTGTCGACGCTACTGGCGCTGGCCGTGCGCCTGCCGCTGCTGGTGCTGCCGCGACGGCTGGCCAATGGCGTCGGCCTGTTCTTCTACTCGTTCGTCCCGACGCCCATTGCGGCGCTGACGAACCCGCTCACGCTCACCTATTCGGCCATCCACTCGCAGAACCTGGCCACGTCGGCGCAGGGCCTGAGCCAGCTGGACTTTTTGTCACCGCAGGCGCCGACGTCGACGCTGACGCCGCGGGCGTTCCGCGGACGGCAGCGCGCCGGGCGGTACGGGTCGTCGGCGCCGCTGCTACCGTACCGGCTCGCCAAGCTGCTGCTGCACGCGACGCGATTCATCATGGCGATCGCCCTCGGGTTCGCCGGCTGGGTCATGACAGCGCGGCAGCTGCGCATCTCGGTGCCGGACGGCGGCAGCGGCAGCGGCAGCATCCGGGGCAGTGCCTATGCCTACGTCGTCGGGCTCGTGGCCAGCTTTATCGGGTGGGGCATCCTCGGCGCCATGGAGGGCATTCTCAGCGGCATCGTGGACGCGGTGGTGATCTGCTACGGCAGCGAGACCCGCATGGCCAACGGCGGCGGCGGGTACTGCATGGAGGCGGCGTACCTGTTTGGCGGGCGGGGCCGCGATGACGACTACCGCCGCAATCGCGACCTGTACTGAGGCTGGCGCGCTGACGCTCGCTCTACAAATACGACTTGGGTACGATACGCGTGTTTGATTTTCGTCCTTCCAGGCCTGGTCTGGTCTTGGGGGGACAGCGGCATGTGCCGGGTGTTGACTACTAGACTCTGTAGATTTGGGACAGCCGACTGTGCTTAGGGTACCTGGGGGTTTTTTTCGTTTTTTTGTCTTTTTTCTTGGTTTTTTGTTTGCATCATCCTACCTATTAGCCAGCATAATCTGATCATGTATCTGCGAGGGGGTGATTGTGAGACCATGTGTGCCGTCTCCCAGTCTCGAAACGGTCGGCTGGCTCGTGTGAGACCCTGCTGCGGCGGGATAGCGCGAAAGCAGGTCGACGCTAGTCACAGTGCGGCCAATCGCACAGGCCATGCGCATCTGGAGAACGGCTGCCTCCCACCCGAAGGCGAGGGGGCGGGAAATCGACGCAATCAGTGGAGGCGCAGCACTGGGGCACAGCGGGCGAGACAGGCAGCCGACGGCGGATGTGGACGGGTCCTTGCCGCCGCCACGGTGATCTCTTCAGGCGTGTCAGACAGCTGCCCGCAGGAGCACGAAACGGGAGCGCGAGGGAGGGCATATTATCTTACAAATAGGCACAGAGACATGGGATGCGTGGAAGCGAATCGGTGGCTGCCGATTTGTGACGTTGTTATTCCACTCGAGGAAATAGCCGGTTCCCTCTGTGCGCCGCAGCGACTGACTGCAGTGCCGCGGAGCGAGCGCGGCCTCTGAAAAATCCCCGCCCCTCCATTCAGCACCTCTCGTAAGCCATTTTTGCCCCTCCATGAGGCCAGCCGGGGCTTATTTGACGTCTTGGCTTTCGTGGTCTCAGAGCAGCAGGCACTTGTCGCAGGAGGGGCAGACCTACCCGAAGGGGTCTTGTTCTTGTGCTATATAGCGCGCCTGTCTGTCCCTCCTTCCCGGCCTACCCTTTCTTTTTCTATCTATCTATCCAACCGTCTGCACCTCGGAGTCGTCAGACATTCTGCTCGTCTGGCTGCCATCGAGTGACGCGGCGAAGCAAAAACAGCCAACCCACTTTCCCTTTTTGCTTCTGTCTCTTTTTTTTTTCTTTTTTTTTTCCTTCTGCTTTTCTCTTCCACCTTTTTTCCCCCTCACCCTCTCCATCGATGGCCGATTTCCAGGCCCCGACCGGCCCCCCACCTCCCAGGGTTCCCGAGGGCTGGGTGGCCCGCTGGAACGATCAGTACAAGGAGTGGTAAGTGTGTGGCGTCATCTGCTCGTGCTCGATTTTGTTCTTTGGTTGCTGACTACTGACTGACGTGTTCCAGGTTCTACGTCAACACCTTTACCAAAAAGTCCCAATGGGAGATGCCGACGGCGCCGGCGCAGCCTGAAGAGGGCGGCGCCCCTCCCGGCGGCCCTCCGCCCAGCTACTCGGCCGGTGCCAACGCGCCCGCCGTGTCTGACGCCAAGAAGAACCCTTTCAACGAGGGCCGCCCGGGCGGCTCGGAGTCGGACGACGCCCGTCTGGCCCAGCAGCTGCAGGACGAGGAGAACGCGCGGGCCCGTGCCGGCGGCGGCGGCGCCGCCGCCTCGTACATGGCCGGGGGTAGCAGCAGCAGCAGCAGCAAGCCTGTGGCGGGTGCGGCAGCGGGTGCGGCAGCGGGTGCAGCCACGGGCGCCGCGGCGTCCGAGGGCTCGCGCGGCCTGCTCGGCAAGCTCTTTGGCAGCGCCAAGAACAAGTACTCGCAGCAGCAGAACAACTACCCGCAGCAGGGTGGTTACCCCCAGCAGCAGGGCGGATACGGCGGCGGCTATCCCCAGCAGGGCGGCTACCCGCAACAGGGTGGCTACGGCGGCGGCTACCCTCAACAGGGCGGCTACCCCCAGCAAGGCGGCTACCCACCTCAGGGCTACGGCGGCGGCTATCCCCAGCAGGGCGGCTACCCACAACAGGGCGGCTACCCCCAGCAGGGCGGCTACTACCAGCAGCCCATGCAGCAGCAGCAGCAGTACGGCCGGCCGCAAAAGTCGGGCGGCATGAGCACGGCCGGCGCGGCGGCGCTCGGTGTTGGCGGCGGTCTGGTGGGCGGCATGCTGCTGAGCTCGGCGCTCGACGGCGGCGACGACGGCGGCGACTGGGGCGGCGGCGGCGGACCCCCGCCCGGCGGCGACGACTGGGGTGGAGACGGCGGTGGTGACTTTGGCGGCGGCGACTTCTAAGGGGGGGGAGTGAGTGAGAGAGAGAGTCTTGATGGACAACGTTTTGACAATGTCCACAAGAGAATCCGAGGAAGAAACGGGGAACAGGACAAATGCTGCCGCCGTTGTCGGAGGAGGAGGGTAGTTATCATGAGATTGGGACGTCTCTTCTAGGGAGACCAGTGGGGGTTACCGTTTTTGCATCTCTGCTTTTCTGTTTTTCTTCCCTTCTTCCTTTCTTCTTTTCTTCCCTTCGTCTTTCCTATTTTGGTTTCCATTCCTGTCCATGTTCGTTGTCACGTCCTCACGTCATCTGTGTATACGAGGGCAGTCTTGAATGCCCGCGCAGTTTTTTCTTTTTTTTTTTTCTTTTTTTTTCCCCAATCAACTTTCAAAGTACAAATCTATATTAGCTCTCTTTAGCTGGTATGCATGCCTGTTGTACCCGGATCTTTACCGTCCATCTTCGCCGTGTGAACAAGTAGACAATATAACAAGTAGACAATTCGGCCGTGCAGAGCCTCTCTTTTCATCTCCGCACACCCTGGTTCTGGTTCTGGCCACGGCCGCTGCCACTGCCACTGCTGCCGCTGCCGCTGCCGGCCAGGTACGCCGCCATGTCGAAGCCAGCGCCGGGCGTACCCTGCCGCTTTCCCTGGCCGCCGCCCATAATGTTGTTCAGGGGGCTCTGCTTCTGCTGGGCCTCCCACTCGGCCTTCATCTCGGGGTCCACTGAGCTGTTGTTAGAGGAGTCGCAGGAGGGCAGGAGGGCAGGAGGGCAGGAGGGCAGGAGGTCACGGGGAGAGAGGACTTACTGTTCTCCACCAGGTAGGGCATGCCAAACACGATGGCCATGGTCACGAGGCCGATGAGGATCATGGGGTTGCGCAGGACGCCCAGCGCCGAAAAGGTGCTGCGCTCCGTGTAGTAGACCTTGCGGGCGGCCGAGAGGGGGGCGACGGCAAAGGCAGCAGGGGCGAGCCGGGGGAGGACCTCGCCGCGGTTGGACCAGTCGTTGCCGCGGTACGTCTCGGAGGCGGACACGGTAAGCCCAACATCCTCTGCAGCAGCAGCCTCCACATCCACCCGCAGCGGCCCAAACGCATACGCCGCGCAGTGCACCTCCCCCAGATACGATCCGGCCGTCACGTTGGCAAACACCAGCGCACCCCCCGCCGTCACCGGCGCCGACACAAACTGCCGCCCGTCGCCCGCCTCCAGCGTCGCCCGCGTCCACGCCGGCATCTGCGACAGCACCTGCTGCAGGCTGCCCGCCGCACCGTCGCCGCCGTCGCCGCCGCCGCCGCCGCTCTGGCTCGCCTGTGCTTGTGCCTGCCGCGGGGCTGCAATCTGCAGGGTGATGGAGGTCGATGCCGTCGCAGCCGCTGCTGCCGCCGCAGCCGCAGCCGACAGGACGAGAGATAAATAGGCCGTGGCGCGCATTTTGGTGGAAGGAGGGGAGGGATGGTCGATGTCAATGTCGATGTCGATGCGGATCGTCACTGCAGGCCAGAATTGCAAAGTAGCTTCTCCAGGGGATGTCTGCTGATGTAATCAAGTGGGGCAGCCGGGCAGCCATCACGCATATTATTTGTACAATTATTACTCGCATCTCAACCTCACAGCATTTCTCTTCGTTTATTGCTCTCAGCACTCAATTGGTGGGTATACGGGTATACTTTTTTATTCATTTCGCAATCAATCATCACAGGTTACCGCTGTCTATATCTGCCACGGGACCAGACCCCCTATTTCTGTCCTTGGCTGTTTTCCAGCTCGCAAAGCCTCTCCCACTCATGCGGTGGTCTTCTTCTCCTCGGCCGGGGCGGCGGCGGCGGCGGCCTTGAAGGCCTGCTCAAAGTCGGCAATGATGTCGTCAATGTGCTCGGTGCCGACGGAGATGCGGATGAGGTCCTCGGTGACGCCGGAGCTGATCTTCTCCTCGTCGGAGAGCTGCTCGTGGGTGGTGGACCAGGGGTGGATGGCGAGCGTCTTGGAGTCGCCGACGTTGGCGAGGTTGGAGACGAGCTTGAGGTTGTCGACGACGCGGCTGCCGCCGGCGCCGCCGCCGTTCTTGACGCCGAAGCTGAGCACGCCGCCGGCTCCGCGCGTGAGGTACTTCTTGGCCACCTCGTACGACGGGTGGCTGGCCAGGCCCGGGTACGAGACCCAGGCCACCTTGGGGCTCTTTTCGAGGTACTCGGCCAGCGCCTGCGCGTTTTGCGCGTGGCGCTCGGCGCGCAGGCTCAGCGTCTCCACGCCCAGCAGCAGCTCGTGGGCGGCAAACGGGTTGAGGGCCGGGCCAAAGTCGCGCAGCAGCTCGACGCGCACGCGCACGGCATAGGCCAGCTTGCCAAACGTCTCGTAAAACTTGAGCCCGTGGTAGCCGTCCGACGGCTCGATGAACTGCGGGAAGCGGTCCGCGTGCTTGCCCCAGTCAAAGTTGCCGCTGTCCACCACCACGCCCGCAATCGTCGTGCCGTGGCCGCCGATCCACTTGGTCGCCGAGTGCACCACAATGTCCACGCCGTGCTCAATGGGCCGCACAAAGTAGCCGCCCGCGCCAAACGTGTTGTCCACCACCACCGGCACGCCCTTGGCGTGCGCCAGGTCGGCAATCTTGCGGAAGTCGGGCACGTTGTAGCGCGGGTTGCCGATGCTCTCCAGGTACACCGCCTTGGTCTTGTCGTCAATGGCCGCCGCCAGCTCCTCGGGCTTGTCGCCGTTGACAAACTTGGTGTGGATGCCCAGCCGCGGCAGCGCCACCTTGAGCTGGTTGTACGTGCCGCCGTACAGGTTCGACGTCGACACAATGTTGTCGCCCGAGTGCGCCAGCGCCGCCAGGGCGAGGAACTGCGCCGCCTGGCCCGACGCCGTGGCCACGGCAGCCACGCCGCCCTCGAGAGCCGCAATGCGCTTCTCAAAGACGTCGACGGTTGGCTGTTCGTCAGAGAGTGAAAGATAAAGAAAAAGAAATACGGAGAGAAACTCACGTTCATGATCCGGCTGTAGATGTTGCCCGGCTGCTTCAGACCAAACAGCCGCGCGCCATGGGCCGAGTCTTCAAAGACATAGCTCTATTTTTTGAGGTCAGCGACGTCCACCAGCTCGCATTGGCTCTGCCAGACGCACCGTGGTGGCATAGATGGGCACAGCCCGCGCCCGCGCCTCCGAGTCGACGACCTGGCCAGCATGCAGCTGCAGCGTCTCAAAGTGGGAGGAGAGGTCGGACATGGTTGTGGATAAGGCAAAAAAAGAACAGAGTTTTTCAGACAAGAGGCAGAAGGGAGAAAACGGAGAAAGGAGAAAGCCGGACAAGCTGGAAGCTCTATTAAAAAAAAAAAAAGTCCAAAGACGCACAGGATGGAGAGAAATGGCCGAGAAAAAGAATTTGTTGGGGGTGGGACAGCCTGCTCTCTTAATACAAATCGGCGGGCACAACGGCTTCCCTCTCCTCCGAAATCCAGCGCCATTCTCTCGTGCCGCCGGCTTGTCACAGCATGCTATTCCTCTGCTTTGTGGTGTCGAGAGTCCTCTCACGGCGTTCTAGCTTTCAGTCCGTTGCCTGTTTGGGCCATAAATGTGGGGAAGCCAAAGCACGCAATCGCAAAAGCAGCCCACTAGCCAATGTGTGCGGGACAAAAAGGCCTCTGGAAGGCCCAGCAAATCCCAAACGTGAGGTATGGCGGAAGACTAGGCGCCGCTGTCACCATCGCCCGCTGTCTGCTCTGGCTGGCTCAATCGGACGCCTTAATGTTGAGATGTGACAGCACATCATGAGCTGTGTGGCCAGGGAAGCGACCTTGTCCCATTTCTGAGCATCGCGGGGGAGGTTGCCTACATGCATGTCGACCCCGGACTAATTTGATTGGCCGAGCCAGCCTCCGGTAGCGGAGCGGTAGTGGATATACGGGTAATGGATGCTCGCTTAGAAGCATGTCGGTCTGGGTGGAGAGAGGGGCAGTTGCCAAAATCAGAGATTCCATTGCCATCACGCCTGTCCTAGTCCCATGTCCTTCGTCTCGCTAATGGAAACAGACTGTCTGTCACAGTACACGAACCCCCCCCCTTCCTCAAGGCTGCCGATGAACCCAGCACAGCTGTGGTGGACCAAGCCTTTGTGTATCATAAACCCTGGCGAGCCGAGCCGGCATCGCACATTGTGTTCCGCGCCAGAACGCTGTCGACGGCCAGCCGAGTGGTTGTCGTCGAATGTATGTTGCGCATCGTCCGCATCGTCCGCATCGTCCGCGTCCGCATTGTCCGCGCTGCCCGCATTGGCGGGAGTCCTGTCCCGATGGTCCGCCCGCCTATGCCCGGGATGCATCCTTCATCTCGGAGGCGTACATGTCCTGCGCCCGCGCCTTTGGCTGGCGGATGCCCTTGCGGAAGACCTCCAGGCCGGCCAGCACAGCGCTGCCGGTCCACGCGACCCACGAGATGGCGGCAAAGACGGTGTCGGCGCGGGCGGCTCCGCACACCTGGCCGCGGCAGAAGAGCAGGCCGTTGAGGAAGACGGCCATGGCGATGAAGCCGGAAAAGTACAGGATGGAGTTGACGACGTCGCAGCCCAGGGCCACGTAGGGGCTGTAGACTGTTGGAGGGGTAAAAAAAAAGAAAAAAAAAACGGTTAGCGAGCTTGTTTCAGGTGTGCGCACAAGCGTCTGTCGGCCACGTACTGCGCTTCACAAAGCGGGATGCCCCCTCGGCATAGGCGACGGTGAACATCGATATGAGCGGCGCGGCGACCAGGAAGTTGACCTGCGATGGCGACTTGGTCATCGTGTCCATGGTATACCAGTTGACGACTAGTGGCGTGGTTAGCAAATGGATGCGAAGAATCGTCAGGAAGGAGGGGGGGGACATACCATAGGCGGACAGGCCGAGGATGATGATGGACAGCACGAGCTGCTTGACCCGGAGGATGAGCATCCAGTTGAACTTCATGGTTGCGGTCTGTCGGGTCGGGATGTGGTGGTGGTGGTGGTGGTAGAAAATCGGCAAGGAGGGAGGATGAAGACCAGCTTCCAAGATACCAAAAACAAAGCGGCAACTGGTGCGCTGGAAAACAAAATAACAGCAAAAAGGTGGGATGGGAGAATCGAAAGAGAAAAAGAAAAGAGAGAAGAAGACCAGGCAGAGAGAAGAAATAAGGAAAGAGGGTGACAGCCAGGAAAAAGGTGACCAGAGAAGGAGGCGTTCGGTCCCTTATGCATTGAAAAGCCAAGGCACGCAGGAAAACGAGTGCTGCGCGTGCTACCCATAGGCTGTTTCCCTGGGCCACGGCCTCCGGCCTTTCGCCTGTGCTTTACGCTTTATGCTACGCAATACGACGGCAGACAGGCACGTCCCAGGTTTGAGAGAGGGGGGAAGTCTGTTTGGGCCAGCAGGCTGAAGCGGCTCCCGACCAGGGCCTGCAGATTCCTTTGCCGTCACAGAAGAGGGCGGCCAGCCAGAGGGTGGCCATCATGCGGATGCCGCATCTGAAGCCCACCTGAAACAAGCACAGGGGGTCAAGGCGTGACCGGGAAGAAGGTCGCTGCCACGTACCTGCGGGATGGGGACCGGCAAATAATGTGAGGTGCTATTTACTGAACTGAGAAGGGGACATGTTTAAAAAGAGAGAGAGATTAAAAAAAAACCCTGGAGACGAAAGGCAAGCCTTCATCTTTGAAAGCCTTGTCGGCCGAATTCTGTTGCTTGCCAGGGTCTGGTGTGTGGGTCACGTGCCACCCACTACCGAATGCGTTTCAGATCGATTACTTATTATTGGCATTATTAATAGTCTTGAAATTGGGATCTCCTAGCCTGAAAGCAGATCGACGCAAGTGCTCTCTCGGCTTCCGCTGCCCGCCCGTCCTCAATGTATGAGACTGCACCCATCGGCACCAAGGACGCCAGAAACGGAAGAAAAAAAGAAAGTCGCGGTGCAGAAACGAGGCGAGACACAGGCTGTAGCCTGCATACCAGCGACGCGGCTGATGTGCTGTGTGGATCAGGTACGGGCGATCTCATTGGCCCAGCGCCCTGTGCCCAGCCAAGCTCAAGCGCTCCTTGGCGTCTCTGCAGCGTGCGCATCACACAAATGGAGCTGAGGCAGCGCTCCGCATGCCGAAAGCGGACCCAAGCGAGAGACAGCAAGCACGGCCTCGTCCCACGTAATACCCGTATTCATAGAACGGAAGGGAGCGGACAAAACAAAGGACAGTGCAACAACTGCCGTCGTCATGTGTCGGGAGGAGGAGACTTCCAAGGCCACATTTGTGTCAAGACCCCCAACATCACGTGTTCGTTGTTGGTTTCTCCGTAGATCTGGTCGTGCTCGGCCAGATGCGCTCGGAGTAAGCAAGCGAGCGACCTGGCGAAATTTGGGGTCAGAGGCGAATCAGGGCGTCGGCCATTCCGCGAATGCGGGGGTCCCTCACATGCTAAAAGAGCGTTTGCCTCCCCCCTCTCTCCAAGGGGTCGTCCCTAGTACTGGTGCCGGCTTTTGGGGGGGGAAGGAAGGAGCTAAGGCACTGCTGAAAGCAGCACCGTACAGCTTGCAGCTGCCACATTTATTGCGACGCAACCTATCTTACATAGATGGAGGGAGGGGGGGGGCCACATTACCATAGTAAGGGAGCCGAGGCCCTCGGAATACCCCCTAATCCCCCCCTCTCTCTCCCCCGAATATGGAATATGGAGAAGACTAGTGACGGCTGGGGATGGCAATTCGCGGAACTAGCATTGGCGCGAGGTCTACCCCCCAAAATCCTTCCGCAGCATTTGCCTCATGACGTCTGCCAACGGCAGCATGTGCTCGGGACGAATACCGCTCAGCTGGTTCGCGGACGTCAGAGTCTTACTGTGCCGCTGGTTTTTCCTTTAGTGTCGCTGGTTGCCGTGTCTGTCGCTCTTTTTGTCCAATTCATCCTCTGTTTGACTCGACCTCTGATCTTCGACCTTTTGACCCCTTTCGACTGTTTTGACTGTTTTGACCGTTTCGACTCTTTCGACCTCTTTTGACCTCTTCTCTCCCCCCATCTTCCGTCCTCTTTTGACCTCTTCTCTCCCCCCATCTTCCGTCCTCTTTTGACCTCTTCTCTCCCCCCCCATCTTCCGTCCCCTCTTGCCATGTCCCCCTCCGACTTGGCGGCGGCCATCGCCAAGCTCACACCTCCACCTCCGCCCGGATCGCCCTATGCGTTGCCCATTCCCGGCAGCGAGACGCCCAACCGGTCGGCCGTCTACCGGCACTTCCGCTTCGTCGACGGGCCCCTGCTCGAGACGCTCGAGCCGGGGATCCACACGCTGCACGACGTGTTTGAGGAGGCGCTGCAGCACCGCAGCTCGCGGCCGTTCCTGGGGCGGCGGCCGTGGAACACGGCCACGCAGACGTGGGACAACAAGTATGTGTGGATGACGTATGGCGAGGCGGCGGAGCGGCGCAAGAACCTGGGTGCGGGCCTCGTGGAGCTGCACAAGCAGGCGGGCGTCACGGACGACAAGTACGGCATAGGCCTCTGGGCGCAGAACAGCCCGGAGTGGCAGCTGACAGGTGGGTGTCTGGTCCCTGGTCCTTGGTCCCTCTCTCTTCTCCTCCCTGACACCTTTAGATCTCGCTGCCATGTCCCAGTCGCTGTGGAACGTGTCGCTGTACGAGACGCTGGGTGCCGACGCCACTGAGTACATTGTCAACCACAGCGGGCTCGTGTGCATCGTGGCGTCGCTGCCGCACATCCCGACGCTGCTCCGGATTGCGCCGCGCACGCCGTCGGTCAAGCTGATCGTGTCGATTGACGCGCTGGATGCGGGCGAGCCCCAGGGCTACTCCAAGGCGGCGCTGCTGCGCAGCATGGCGGAGGAGCACGGGATCCGGATCGTGTCGATGGCCGAGGTGGAGGCGCTGGGGGCGCGTTCGGGGCGGGCGATGCGGCCGCCGGCCAAGGACGACGTGACGACGGTCAACTACACGTCGGGGACGACGGGGGCGCCCAAGGGCGTGGTGCTGACGCACGGGGCCATGGTGGCGGCGATCAGCACGTCGCGGTCGTCGGGGTTCATGACGCCCAACGACACGCACATTTCGTACCTGCCGCTGGCGCACATCTATGGCCGCATGGCGGACTGGAGCATCATCGGCATGGGGGCGCGCATCGGCTACTTCCACGGCGACATTGCGGCGCTGGTCGACGACGTGAAGCTGCTGCGGCCGACGGGCTTCTTCTCGGTGCCGCGGCTGTACAACCGCTTCCACTCGGCCATCCGCACGGCCACGGTCGAGGCCGACGGCTTCGCCGGCGCGCTGTCGCGGCGGGCGGTGGCGGCCAAGCGCGCCCGCATGCAAGGGTCGCCGGGGCAGGCCAGCGGCGGCTGGCACCCGCTGTACGACCGCATCTGGACGCCCAAGGTGCGGCGGGCGGTGGGGCTGGAGCGGGCGTCGTCCATGGTGAGCGGCAGCGCGCAGCTGGACCCGGACGTGCACGAGTTCCTGCGGGCGGCGTTTGGCGTCGCGTTCCTGCAGGGGTACGGCATGACGGAGACGTGCGCGGTGGGCGCGGTGCAGCAGCGGGGCGACTTTAGCGTGGGCAACATTGGGGCGCCGCAGCCGGGTGTGGAGTTTTGCATCGAGTCGGTGCCGGACCTCGAGTACACGGTGGCCGACCGGCCGCACCCGCGCGGCGAGCTGTTGATGCGCGGGCCGCTGCTGTTCCGCGAGTACTACCGCAACCCGGAGGAGACGGCGCGCACGGTCGAGGCCGGCAGCGGCTGGTTCCACAGCGGCGACATTGTCGAGGTCGACGACATGGGCCGCTTCCGCATCATCGACCGCAAGAAGAACGTGCTCAAGCTGGCCCACGGCGAGTACGTCTCGCCCGAGCGCATCGAGAACGTCTACATGGGCTCGTCGCCGCTGCTGTCGTCGGCTTTCGTCCACGGCGACCCCATCGAGGCCTGCCTCGTCGCCGTCCTCGGCGTCGAGCCCGAGACCTTTGCCCCCTTTGCCAGCCGCGTGCTGCGCCGTCCCGTCGCCGCCGCCGACCGGCCCGCCGTCTGCCAGGCCGCCCAGGACCCCCGCGTGTGCGCCGCCGTGCTCGCCGAGATGGACCGCATCGGCCGCAAGCACAAGTTTAACAGCTTTGAGCGCATCCGTGCCTGCCACCTGGCCATCGACCCTTTTACCATGGAGAACGAGCTGCTGACGCCGACGTGAGTGATTTTTCCCCCGAGGCTCTGAAACTGTCGAGACACCCGCTGACAACCCAGGCTCAAGCTGAAGCGCCCGCAGGCCGAGCGGACCTTTCGCACGCAGATCGACCAGATGTACGCCGAGATCAAGGCGCAGGAAAAGGCCAAGGCCAAGCTGTAGAGAAGAGGTATTGTTCTGGATACTCTGAAGAGCCGGATACCCCGGACATTTTGGTTGCTTGGCGTGGGGAATTGGCCCTGTCGTCTTGTTAGGAGGGTGGGTGTTTATGCGTGCTGGTATATGACGATTGCTGTATATAAGAGAGCCAGATAGATCAAGCGCGGAGCAGAGGGGAGAGAGAGACTTTTGTACTCGTAATATCTTGTTTATCTGGTTATATCTGGTTACATCTTGCAACCTTGTCACCTCCAAGACATTCCCCCTTATTCCACTCGTCCCACTGTCAGCCGATGCCGCCGCCGCTGCGGAGCTGCGTTTGACCACACCCTCCGGATGACCCACAGCAGCCGGTAATGGTTATAAGATGCTTGCAGCGAGGCCTATTAAAATCAGTTAACCACAAGCCCAAGACGGCATCAACAAGCACGATACATGTAGTCACGTGACTACCAATGAATGCCACTTTCAGTAGTATTACGTGACCTAGTGAATGATCACTTACAGCATCTTATTGTGTTTTAAAATGCAGGCAAATTCTTGTAAAATTATTAACTTGAATGGACTAGTCTAGCGTAATTTCTGTCACGGCTCGTAGCACCAATGCATCAGAAGAGATTGATTGAGCACTACGGACGAAGATTCTACTCTAGGGAAGAAAGAAGGAAAAAGGGAGTGTTGTCATAAGCCTCCGCGTGAAGCCAATAACCAGGTCGCGCTGCGCCTCACCTCGGTCCCGTGGCGGTGGCTTGGCGGTGGCTTGACTCGCTCTGCGGGGCACGGTACCAGCGCCTCACAATTTCTTTTAAAAGATTGATTTTACTGCTCAGTAAAATCTAGCAGTCTAACAGCATAGTAGCAGCTGCCTTTAAGACGTGCAAAAAATGTAATCTTAAAACTGTAAACAATTTTAAAAGCCTATTAAACACTGCTTTAAAGTAAAACACAGGTTTTAAAACATCTTATAAGTAGCTAATCTTTGAAAGTTAAGTAGCCGGAACACGGCCAAAATATAATCCGAATATTAATCCACTTTAACAGGCAACAAACCTGGCCTAAGCTGCGATTCTATTGCATAACCAAGACAACCTACCCGCGTTGATGGTGGAGGAGGAGTGTTGAAAATGGCGCCGACGCCTCCTCAGGCAAAGCGACAGAAAACAGACCATGATTCCCATTCGACCGCCATCGTTCACCCACAGGCAGGGAGAGCACAAGCACAGCATGTCCCAAGCCGGCCATACAGCGCGTCTCGGACGCTGTCTACGCCCCGGCGGAAGCGGATCATTCCAACGGGGCTGGGCAACAGACGTGCCCAGGAGGCTGCGGCGGCGGCTCTGAAGACGACGTATGAAAACGGCCATGTGGTGCACATCATCGACGACGACGACAACGACGGCGGCGGCAGCCATGAGGAGACACGCATGGTACGTGACTCGGGCTCACCCCCTGATTCCCTCCCCTTTTTATTTGATTTTATTTTCAGTCTTGTTTCTGTCCTGCTCAGTTCGTGCTCACGTGGCTTTCAGATCCACCGGCCAGCGCAGGCGGCAGCTGCGGTCCAGGCCAAGAGGCCCGAAGAGGAAGCTGCCACCGGCGCAGCTGCTGCACCGCCAAAGCCAAAGCTGTTGCCGTCTCTGCTCAAGAATGACGTCGCGGGTGGGGGCAAAGGCAAAACGCCCCGTCTGCTTCCTCTTCCGCCGCCGCTACCTCCTCCGCCGCCACCGCCGCCGCCGCCGCCGCCTTCTGTGCTATCCACGCCGCGGCGGTCGCAGACGCTGTCCATGACGTCGTCTCCGTGCACGCCGGCAACGGTATCGCGGCCCAAGGCCAGGTCGCAGGCGGCAGCAGCAACAGCAGCAGCAGCGGCAGTGGCGGCTCCCCGTCTGGGGATGCTTTATCAGCGGCCATATCTGGCACCCCAGGTGCGCAGCTACCTGTGCAGCCAGGCGGGCCAGGCGGCGCTCGCGGCGAGCCGGCTGCTGACGCGGCGCACGCAGCAGTCGGCAGTGGTGCACGCGGACTTTCTGGCAGAGGAGGCGCGGCAGCTGCTGGCGGCGGTGCGAGAGGCGGCGCTGGGCATGACAACGACGACGACGTCGTCGTCGTCTCCGTTTCGAGAGCTGGGCCGGCTGGCCGGCCACGGCGCGAACCGCGATGCGGGCGCCATTGGGCGCAACGTCAGCCGGATCGTGCGGAAGACGGCCGGACGCTGGCCGGCCGGACGGACGGCCCAGGACGTGACGGACTTTTTGATTGAGATGGGCCAGCAGCGGCAGCAGCAACGACAACAGCGGCGGCGAGGGTTCGTGTCGGCGTCGACGTCGGCGTCGGCGTCGGTCCCACGTGCCCTCATGCTCGAGCGGCACGACCGGCGGCGGCTGGAGACGGCGCGGCGACACGCACGGGTCAGCGCGTTGCTGATGGCGCGCGAGGTGACCGGGGCGGTGGTGGTGGGGCGGACGCGGCCGGGGGCGGGGGCGGTTGTGGTGGGCGGCATGCGCAATGAGCTGCGACGGGCGCGCGAGGACAGCCTGCGGCTGCGCAGCGAGTGGACGAGCTGTGCGGGAGACGTGGCCACGATTGTGTGGACATCGGACGCGGCCTTTGTGTGTGGCACGACGACGCAGGGCGACCAGTACAACCGCGACGGGAACCTGGTGCTGGGGTCGGTGGACGGCGGCACGCTGCGGGCGTACCCCGACCACCGCGTGGTGCGACCGCGACCGCGACCGCCGCGACCGCCGTTGCCACGGCCGTCGCAGCCCTCCGGGACGGGCGTGCGCCACGAGAACCCGTGGCTGTACACGTCGGTGGTGTGGTCGGACTACGACGCCGACTACGGCTTCGCCTTCACGGCCGGCTTCGACCAGACGGTCAAGGTGTGGCGCGTGCAGCCGGACGGAGCCTCCATGTTCCTCATGGGCACCTGGCACCACGCCGGCAACGTCAACTTTGTGGTGGCGGCCGGCCACGGCAGCGGGCTCGTGGCCACGGCGGCCGACGTGGCGGCCGACGCTGTGCGCGTCTACCGGCTGCCCGGGCCGGCGACCGGCGGCAAGATCACGTACAGGACACTCAACTGCTCTCGCATCGTCGACCTCGAGGGCCGCCCCATCTACACGGACCGCTGGGCCTACGTGCCCGCCGCCGTGCGCTGGGGCCGCTCGCCCGACGCCCACGGCCTCCTGCTCGTCGGCTACTCGCCGCGCAGCCTCCGCGCCGACGCCGACGACGAGGACATCCCCGAGGACCGCCGCAACTCGGGCGAGCTGTGCCTCTGGGATGCCCGCTCGTGCGAGCGCCGCCGCATCACCGGAGGCACCCTGCAGAACGTCTTTGAGGTCGCCTGGCACCCCACCCAGGCCGTCTTTGCCGCCGCCACGTCGCCCGTCGGCCAGTCCGTCGAGGACGGCGTGCGCACGCAGGTCCGCATCTTTCGCCACATGACCGACGACGACGACGACTACTACTTTGGCGAGGTCAAGGTGCTCGACTGCTTCGCCGACGACATCAACGAGCTGGCGCTGCTGTGAGTTGGTTTTGTTGTGTCTTTGGCCTGCTGATCTATCTGCTGACTTGCTGACAACCAGACCCAACTCGGCCGGCTTCCTCTACGCCGCTGCCGGCTGCACCAACCGCTGTGCCTACGTCTGGGACACGTCGCAGGGCGACAAGCCGATCCACGTCCTGCGCCACGGGGGTAGGTGTTCCAAAAGACTGATGCTCTCTTCGCAACTAACACCCCAGACTTCATCGAGCAGCAGGGCGGCGACAAGTCCTCGGTCGAGGACACGGGCGTCAAGTTTGTCGCCTGGGGCACCACCCCCGACCGCCTCTACACGGGCTCGTCCGACGGCGTCGTCAAGGTGTGGAACGTGCGCAGCGACCCGCAGCGGCCCGGAGGCGCCTTTGTGCGCAACCTCGTCGAGTGCAAGTCAGCCGTGTCCGTGGGCGAGTTCTCACCCGACAAGTCGCGGCTGGCCATTGGCGACGCCAGCGGCCGCGTGTTTCTGCTGGCCGTGGACGGTGCGGAGGGTGCAGACGGCAAGGAAGCCGGGAAGGCGGTCCAGGAGGAGGACAGCTTCATCAGCGAGGACGAGGAAGAGGCGCGAGACAAGGACGACGAGGACGCGGGCGACCTCGGACGGCCACAGGATCTCAGCAGCCGCGGTCGCAGACTGCTCCGCTCGCACCCGCCCGAGATCATCCGCCACCCGACGCCGCCACCGCCGGTGGTGCAGCTGGACGAGGCGGCGGCCGAGGCGGCGGCCGAGGCGGCGGCCGAGGCGGAGGCCGTCAAGGCGGAGGGGGGCGATGACATGGAGATGGACGACCAACCCGGCGACGGCGACGGCGACGGTCATCCCTTCCCCGACTCCGGCAGCGCCTGCGCACGCGCCCTGCTGCGTGCCGCCCAGGTCGTCCTCGTGGCCGACCCCACTGTCGGCGCCGTCCAGGGCCCGCGCTACGCCGACGCCGGCCTCGTCTGCCGCCATTGCCATCTGGACGACGACCCGGCCAAGCCGCTGCTGGCCGAGTACGAACGCGACCAGCAGGAGAACCAGCCGCGCGCAAGCGAGGCGCCGTTTGTGCGGCGGCCGCTGGGGGACGTGGGGGTGGTGGTGGATGTCGATGATGACGACGACGAGTATCACATCTACTACGACGACGACGACGCTGAAACCAGGCGCAAACGGCGCGCACGCACATGGGCACGCACACACGCCGCCCACGAGCGCAACTGCGCGCGCGACCTCGACATCACCCGTCTGCCGCCCGAGACCTGGGCTGCCCTGGCCGAGACCGACCGGGGCGCACTGGCGCTGGCGGCGGCGCCCGACTTTGGGTTCACCTATGAGGAACTGCCGGCGGGGCTGTAATAGGTGAGAGTGAAAGGAACAGAGAGAGGAGAGGGGAGAGAGACTTGTGGGATTATGTTTACGATATCAAGAAACGGGACGACAATTCTATCATAGCGAGACGGTGCATGTAAGGTTAAGAGAGAAAAGTTTTTTAATTTGTACCGTCCTCAGACGCAATGATAAAGCAGAAAAAAGAAAACGATATATTTTTGACAACTCTTTCCACGTGGCAAAACACGACGGGGTGCAGGAAGACAGAAGGAGGAAGCAGAGAGCGAAACCCAGAGTAACAGAAGCCAGACAACGAGATGACAGAGCCAAAGGCAAAAAGAAAAAAAAAGAGTAAAGGAACACATTTCCCAGCCCCCAAGAAAACCCCAGCGAGGCAAGCGCCTCTCTTTGTTTGTTGCCCGCACACCGGCCTGGCAAAAAAAAAAGAGCAAAAGCCCAAGGACAACCCAGACAGGAAAACCCTCCCAAAACAGAAAGAACCCCTCATGGACGCTTCCCAGGATGCAGGCAAAGCAAAAGCAGGAAAACCCAACTACAGAAAACCAGCGCCACGCTTTTCATTCCCCCCCCCTCCCCTCCCCACTGGCACTCGCCCCAAGACCTACTCTGGCGCCGGGAAGGTGAATCCGGGCGGGAAGATGGGCATGCCGTTGGGGCCCATGTTGAGCCCAAACGGGAACCCGGCCGCCACCATGTTGTTCTCCCCGCCGCCCAGGTTGGCCAGGTTGGCCAGGTTGCCGAGGTTGGCCATGCTGCCCATATTGTTGTTGTTGTTGCTGCCGTTGCTGTCGTCACCGTGACGGTCGCTATGACGATCCCCATTGCCGCCGCCACCGCCGCCACCGCCACCGCCTCCACGACCCCGACGTGTCGGCCTACCACCGCCGCCGCCATTATTGTTGTTGTTGTTGGCGGCGTTCTGCAGCTCCTCTTCGCGCCGTGTCGACCGCGGCCCGTTGATGCCGCCCCGGTCCGTCTGCATGCGCCGACTGATAGCCTTGGACGACACGCCGGCGCCAATCTCAATGTCCGGCTCCTCCACCACCATCCCTGTCACAATCGGCCGCCCGCCGCTGCCGCCCCACGGCGCCGTCAGCAGCCACTTGCGGTCCGCCTCGGTCAGCTTCGAAATGGGAATCACGCTGACGCCCTTGGAGTAGTCGCTGCAGTCGCGCGGTCCGAAGCCCACGCCCCACCGCGTCCGCAGCCCCGTGTCGTCCGATCGCCCGTGCTCCATGCCGTTCTTGGCCGCCTCGGCGTCCTTGCGCGTGTACATCTTGACAAATGCGTGCCGCTTCTCCTTGTTGACAATGCACGTCTGCACGTCGCCATACCGGCTAAAGATCGACCGCAGCTCCGGCTCCGAGATCGTCACCCCGCCCACAAACAGCGTCCGGCTCAGCACCCGGATGTGGTTGTGCGGCAGCGAGCTGTCGTGCTCCACAAACTTCTCCGCCGGCGGCTCCCGGTGCGGGCTGTCTCCGTCCCGGTGGTTGTTGCCGCCCCGCCGACCTCCGCCCTGCGGTGATCGCTGCCGGTAGTCCCGTCCCCGGCCTCGGTCACGGTGCTCCTTGTCACCGCGGCCCGTCGGCGATCGCCGTCCGTGCGGAGACCCATGGCCGTCCCAGTAGCGACCGGGTGAGCGTGACCGCGAGCGCCCGCGGCCCCCCCTCGGCGACCGGCCGCCGTAACTGTCGTCACGTGACTGTTCGCCCACACGGCCAGATGCGTTGTTGTTGTTCCAGTCCGCCGACCCCGGGTAGCCGCCACCGGCACCGTTCGGTCCGCCGAGGCCAAATGGCGCATGGCCACCGGCAGCCGCGCCGCCCGCGCCGCCGGACGCTGCTAAGGCGGCCGCGAGCGCAGCCTGGAGCCCCGGAGCCGGAGCTGCCGGCGTCGGTGCCGTCGGAGCGGCATTCCCGCCGCCGACCTGAGCCAGGATACCCGAGATCTGGTCCAGCGACAAGCCCTGGGCCATGAGGGCCTGGATCAGCATGAGGTTCTGCTGCACGTTGCCTGCCGGCGGCTGCGGCTGCGGCTGCTGCTGCTGCTGCTGGCCTGGAAACCCCGGCAGCATCTGGTTGCTGACAGCAGGCGTAGGAAACGGCATGGAAATGTGCGGCTGCGGTGGTGCCGCCACGCTCGCGGCTCCGCCCAGTGCAGCGGGGAGCTGAAACGGCAGCGACGGCGCATTTACAGGTGCTGATGCAGGCGGCTGCGAGGAATACGGCAGACCCATGGGCGGCTGGCCCGCCAGATGCGGCGGCAAACTAGGATTGGCTCGGCCAGGACCGCTGCTGCCGCCGCCAAACGCCCCCGAAAACGTCGGCGGAGTCGCAGCGGGCGGCCCAGCCGTACCCGCACTGGCACTTCCCTGCGACCCTGCCGCCGAGCTCTGTCTCGCCAGGTTCGCCAGCGTCTCCATGATGTTTGGTGGAATGGCCGGCGGCCCTGCGGCTGCGGCTGCGGCTGCGGCCGGCCGAGGACCTCCGAGTGCTCCCAATACGTTGGCGGGGGGGCTTCCTGGTGGGGTGGTGGATGCGTCTACAGAAAGGCGCAGGCATTGTGTTAGGATATATATACGTGTGGAAGCAAGGAAAGGCTCCAGTGCGGGTAGACCTACTTGGCTGGGAAGCGTTCATCTTCTCCTTGAAGGACTCGATCAGCCGTGGCGGAAACGTCTGACCCTTTTCCCAAATATCGACCAGTTTCCTTATCTTCTCCTACAAGCAGGCATCGTGTGAGCAGCAGACGGCTTAAACAGAGGCAAAATAGAAATAAAAATAAAGAGCAAAGAGCAAAAAGCGGCGGCAAACGACGACAGCCGCTGCTGGCGGCAGGCTCTCCTCATTGGGCAATCCTCGGCACACTGCAGCTGCAGCTGCAGCTAGTCGGTCCTCAGACCTGCAGCGGGAGAGTCGCTTGCCATGGCTACAGCGCTACAGCGCTACAGCGCCGCCGCTCTTGTCCCGTCTGTCAACGTGTGATCCTGGCAGAGTTGCGTACCTTTTGGTCGGCCGGTGCCGACGACAGAATGTCATTCATCAGGACGGGAATCAGCTCAGTTACTCTATTCACGCCCGCAGCATAGGTGCCGTCTGCGGCTGAGCCGTTGACAGCCTGGCCGTGCTGCTTGGCCTGGTCCAGCCACTTGCGGGTTACAGAATCTACGACATAGAGGACGCCGAGCTTGTGGGTGCCTGGTGCCCTTTTGAAGTGTGTGTAGAGTTTCTGGATCAGAACGGATTCGGACTGCAGCAGCGGCCAAGAGTCAGCACGAGGAAGACGACACGAAGACGACACGAAGACGACACGCAGGAAAAAAGCAGAGAGCATAACAACAGCGACGCCGAACGAGCTTACCTGGACGTTGGCAACGCAGAGCGCCGTCAGAGCAGTGATGCGCGATCCCGACACGCCGGGCGGCTTAAGGCCCTGCATGGCCTGCAGGCCTGCCTCTAGCTCGGCTACGGCCGAGGACATGGCTGCGATGTGATGTGTAGTTTTTTTTTTTTTTTTGATAGAAAGAGAGAGCGGTCTGATGGTCTGCTGGCTCGCAGAGATCTGTCGCAGATGACAGCGGGATACGCCGCGGGATTTGGGTCAGCCTGAAGCTCAGGTCGCCCGGTGTCTTCTTTCTGAGCTGCCGGCGGCTCCTCTCTTTTTTTTTCAGACGGCCTCTCCTATAAGGTATGGCACGGCCCCAGCCTTTTCTCTGCTAACTCTGATCTTCGGTTGATGAACCTCGAGTCGATTACGCTGTCCGTAAAGGAAGAGTTTACTGCAGTGTGCTGCAACTTGGGTGCACAAAGTGCGCCAGGGAAGCAGGCAGGCAGGAAATGCCCCGGGTCGCGTATGAAGGTGAGTACAGGTTCAAAGCGGCAGTGCAGAGCACGCTTCCATACAGATTCGCTGGCAGCCGTCGAAGAGCGACGTGGACGCTTCTATGCTCTCGAGAACGTGCGACTACGCCGAAAATGGCTGCACGCGAATGCTTTTCAGGCTGGGAGTCCCGAGTTCGACGCGGTGGCACGCAGTTCAGCCTTTCCCTAGATGGAAATTCGCTGTCGCGGTCGATAGACGTGCAGAGGGAGATGGAAAAAGAAAGGGGAAAAAAAGCAGGTGACAGGGAGGGAAGAGACGCGTCAAACTGAAGTTGGCGGTCCTACGGGACAGTGCTCGCAGCAAAGAAAGGGGACAAGGATTTGAGGAAAAAAAAAAAGGATGAAAAATCAGTGTCGGTGATTTGACTGTCGGAAGTAGGAGGTTGAGCGCCAGCTCAAGACGTCGAGAGGATCGATGGAAGGTTGTTGTGTTGATGGTTCGGTGATGAGCTGATGGATGGAGAAGAGAGACAGGAGCGAAAAAAAAGCTTGCAGCCAAGAACCAAAAAAAAGAGACCAGCACGACACCTTGCCCCAGCCCCGGCTGACTAAGACCCGGGGAGGTGAGATACGTATCTGACCGTGTACAAACGCCATGTATCCTTCAAGTGGGGGGGGGCGAGGTTAGATACAAGCACCATGTACTTGGCCAATGGCATCACGTGCATTGGTACTCCGGTCCAGGACTAGCCGGTACATTAACCGCTGCCATATGTCCGAATCCATGCACTCCGGTCCGGCGTGGGATGCAGAAAGGAGGTATCCACGGGGATGGATGGGCGGAACGAAATATCACTTTTTGCGTCACGGGGCGCATTTAGGTGCGGGTTTACCGATTATTTCCCTCTAGATTCTCCTCCACACGTCGCCTGCATATCCTCTGCATGTCCTTGCATCCTTTCCGCCACCGCGTTTCCGGACACCCAGAGCGCGAGTAGTACATAAGCCTGACGTCAACAGGGGTCTGCCGCCTCTTACATGGGGAATGCGGGATACGGGACAAAACATCAGCATTGCCTCGGGCGCAGCTCCGCGTACCTCACAGGATGCATGCGGCTGGCACGGGTGTTGTTGGGATAGAGAGTACAAATAGTAAGCGATGGATGGAATGCGTCGAAACCATACCAAATGGAAAATGAAACAACAAAAAGAAAGGCCAAACACGGCAGGAGGCACGCGTAAAACAATGAAAGCGCGAGCACGAGCGCATAACCAACAATTGACGTCTTCTGGCCAGTGATGACGGAGGGCTCGGCTTCGGATGTATGGCCGATAATACCTGCCAAAGGGTCTACACCTGCAGCGGCCAGAGGGCGGACTCCATCCAGGGACCCACCCCCGATCTGTGCGGCCAATGTGCGGCCAAATGTACCCTGGCGCTGGGGCGCATGGGAGCCGGTGTAGCCCCCAGTTTTTCCCTTTTTCGCTCTATTTTTTTTTTTTTTTTTTTTTTACGCTGTTGTGCTGCGGGTTTTTTGTGCTCCACGCCTCGCTCTTATTCCTGTACCCTCTTTTCCGAGGAGCCCTTTAATAATAATTATTTTGCCTTAGTAGCCACTGCCACATAAATTTGGCCTTAAAGCGCCGTTTCGCCGTCCTTGTTCATCCTCGGCCTTCGCTCTCTTCTGCAAGGAAGCCATTGTCCCCCTTTTCCTCTCATTCTGCCCTCTCCCACGCACCTTTACATACCCCCACGTCTTCCCATACACGCACGCTCACCTCACAATGGCTTCTGCTATGCGCTTGAGCTCCCAGGCTCTCCGGACCTCTCTGCGAGCGTCCTCCGCTTTCGGCGCCCGCACCACAGCATTCAACGCGGCCCGCTGCTACTCGGCCAAGACCCAGGTAGGCACGGGCATGGTGCAGAGGTGGCAGAGAAAGCAGGGAACCCAAGATGTGCTGACGTTTTGCCTGTCTGTTCCCTTCCCTATAGACCCTGAAGGAGCGCTTCGCCGAGCTGCTGCCCGGGAAGATTGAGGAGATCAAGGCTTTCCGCAAGTGAGTTTTCTCTCTTCCTGTTTTTGTTCCTTAACCGAGGTTCTGCCGTGATGAGGCCAATTGCTCACAGTTCGTGCCCCTAGAGAGAACGGCTCCAAGGTGATCGACCAGGTCACTCTCGACCAGGTCTACGGCGGTGCCCGCGGCATCAAGTCGCTGGTCTGGGAGGGCTCTGTCCTGGACCCTGTGGAGGGCATCCGCTTCCGTGGCAAGACCATTCCGGAATGCCGGGATGTGCTTCCCAAGGCCCCCGGCGGCACCGAGCCGCTTCCTGAGGGTCCGTACTTGCCATCTCACTATACATGCCTTGTCTCCCTTGCTTCCTGTCCTCCCTGTGCTGACACTGCCTGCCCGCAGGTCTCTTCTGGCTCCTCCTGACCGGTGAGGTGCCGACGGAGCAGCAGGTGCGCGACCTGTCTGCGGACTGGGCGGCACGGTCAGACGTGCCCAAGTTCGTGGAGGAGCTCATCGACCGCTGCCCGACGGACCTGCACCCGATGGCGCAGTTTTCGCTGGCGGTGACGGCGCTGGAGCAGACGTCGTCGTTTGCCAAGGCGTACGCGCGGGGCATCAACAAGAAGGAGTACTGGGGCTATGCCTTTGAGGACTCGATGGACCTGATTGCCAAGCTGCCGACGATTGCGTCCCGCATCTACCAGAACGTGTTCAAGGGCGGCAAGGTGGCGGCGGTGGAGAAGGACAAGGACTACGGCTACAACTTTGCCAACCAGCTGGGCTTCTCGGGCAACAAGGACTTTGTCGAGCTGCTGCGTCTGTACCTGACCATCCACTCGGACCACGAGGGCGGCAACGTCAGCGCGCACACGACCCACCTGGTGGGCAGCGCCCTCAGCTCGCCGTTCCTGTCGCTGGCCGCCGGCCTCAACGGCCTGGCCGGCCCGCTGCACGGCCTGGCTAACCAGGAGGTGCTCAACTGGCTCACCGAGATGAAGAAGGCCATTGGCGACGACATTAGCGACGCCAAGATCGCCGAGTACCTGTGGTCGACGCTCAAGGCTGGCCGCGTCGTGCCGGGCTACGGCCACGCCGTCCTGCGCAAGACCGACCCCCGCTACATGGCCCAGCGCGAGTTTGCGCTGGCCCACCTGCCGGAGGACCCCCTGTTCAAGCTGGTCAGCCAGGTCTACAAGATCGCCCCTGGCGTCCTGACCGAGCACGGCAAGACCAAGAACCCCTACCCCAACGTCGACGCCCACTCGGGTGTGCTGCTGCAGCACTACGGCCTGACCGAGTCGAGCTACTACACCGTGCTCTTTGGCGTGTCGCGCGCCATTGGCGTGCTGCCGCAGCTCATCATCGACCGCGCCGTCGGCGCCCCGATTGAGCGGCCCAAGAGCTTCTCCACCCAGAAGTACATTGAGCTCGTCAAGAAGCTGTAAGCGGAGCGAGAGGGGGGGGGGAAACTGTGGCTGGGAGCTACGAACAAGACAACGACAGGCGCCATGGCGCAGCACACGCAACACGGCGTGGCAGGAAGACAAAAAAAAGGTACACATGAGCGGTTTTATGGGAAGCGATTTTTTCGACGTACTCACGTACGGAGGGTAGACGAGAAAGAGAGAAAGAGAGACGCTACAAGGGCAGGAAGAGGACAGCCCTGGATGACCCCCTTGGGTCCGCCACACCCTGCAGGACAGCCGCGAGCGGTGGCGTTGACATTTCGATAATTTTTCTGTTGTTTTTTTTTTGGTTCTCTTACAATTTTTTTTCTCCTTTTCCTTGTTCTGGTCTCTCCTCTACAAAGCTACGGTGCTGTTTGTGCTTGTGCTTGTTTGTGTCTCTTGTCAAACCAACTGTCTGCGATATTGCTTGTCGGGTCGGGAAGGGGGGGAAGGGCGTGGTTTCTTTCCTTTGTTTTCCCTTTTTCTTTTCCTTCCTGGGTGTACGCGGATGCGTAAAGACAAACGGGACGCCCCCTTTTGTAGGATACGGAGTGCGCGGCACGGAGGGGGAAAAAAAAAAAAGGTAGCCATGGTAGCAATGAATCAAACAGATATAAGCACAATCCTTACAGGTCAGCGTTCGCGCCGCGGGTGGAAGCCGGGAGCCGGGAAGCCAGCGTGCAGGCTGAGCTGGCGAGGTGCTGGGGGAAGCCGACGATCGTGCTACCCCTCACTGCGCCGCGAGCGGACGGCTCAGCGGCTCACTCTCAGGAGCTCCCAGGTTACACTCGAGGAGTCCGCAATGGGGCCACTCCCGTTCCCTCCCCCCCCTTCGGCGGTTGACGGACCGACTGTCCTAGAAGCCGCCAATTGCTGTCCGCAGCACTGCGATTTCAGCAAATCCCATTCATTATTATTACCCCAAGTCAAAGTCCGGGGCGGCGGTCGACTGTGGCGAGTGCGGAGTAGCATTATCAGCTGTAGCTGTTGCCAGTTGGGGTCTACATGGCATGTTGTTTCGCATTTTGTACTTTTTTTTTCTTGTACTTGATTTTTTCTAGTTTTTTTTTCGCTCTATTTTTTCCATCATTTTTTCCTTCGTTTTGGGGTTTTGTTGTCTTGTCCCCGACTTTCTTCTTTTTTTCTCTTGGTTACCCCAATGGGTTCTGCCTGCGCCGCTGTGCTTGTTTCTCTCTCAACAAAGCCCCAACGGTTGAGGATCGCACTTTGCTGCGTACCGCCTTTGGGGTAATACCTGTTTGTTGGGGCTTGGCGAGCAGGGCGGGGCTGACCGCGTCTCAGGGGCACGGCCGCTGTACGGTGGAGTACCGCCCTAACAGAGGCGGGTGCGGATGGCGCGCCTGTGCGTTAGGGAAACGCAGCGTGTACTTTGCTCGCAAGTGAGCTCGGCCGAACAGCACGCTGACCGCAACATGGCAGATGCTCTGTTTCAGCCGCCAAATCATGTGTTTTCTGGGTTTGGGTTTAATTACCATGCAGCGAATCTTACCGTTCCCTTTTCCAATCTTCTTTTTTTGAACCTGAACCTGTTCATCGCTCTCCTGCTTCCACGGATCCGATCTCAGGACCTTGCGGGATTTCGTATTTGCACCGACATCGCTGTACCGCAGTACCTCTCCGGCGCAGAGCACCAGCTTTTGCACCTTCCTCTTGTGAGTGCCTGTCTCTTCTCCTATTGGGCAGCAGCTCTTCCGCTTGCGGACCGTTATCGCAGCTGCTGCGCAGGGCCAGCGTCAGCTCGTGCAAATGGCCGCTGAAATCATCGGCAGCACGTGCAGCCGCCGCAGCTGCTCGCCCACAGCGACCCAGAAGCTGCCCCCAAATCTACCAAACCAGACCTTCCACCCCCCATGCCTTCCACACTTCCAGGCCTTCCACACTTCCAGGCCTTCCACACTTCCAGGTCTTCCACCCCTCCACGCCTTCCACGCCTTCCAGACCATCCAGGCCCCTCCACAGCCCCCCCCCTCCTGACCCCCCAAACACCCCCAGGCCCCTCCCCCCATAGCATGGTGCCCGCAGAGCTTTCCCCAGCCCGCTAATCGCAGCACTAGCAAGCTTGAACGTCCTTCCTCTCTCAGAGTGGAAACGTTGCCTTTCTCGGGTCTATTTCCCCTCACGCAGAACGCCAGAACGCCAAAACAGGGCTCTTGCTGCCGCCCGGTCGCATAAAAACCCTTGCTGTCCCCTGCAAGAGAAAAAAAACTGGCAAAAATAAGCCCATCCATCCCGCGGGGTTTCCTATAACGTTTCACACCGTCGGCGGTACGAGATAAAAGTCCGAGCTACGAGACACAACACCGAGGCCCAGTTCCAGACTCAGACAGCTCCGACGCATCAGCCACCTCGTCGCCGTCGTCCTCCCCCCTTTCCCAGCGAAGAAGCGCCCTCTTGCCTTGGTCAGGCCCCTCCGTCTCTTGTTGTTGCGTCCAACAGCAAAGACTCTCGTCCACACCTCCGTCCGCCATGTCTGCCGCCGCCCCTGCCGCCGCGGCCTCTGCGCCGCCGCCGAAGACGATCGAGAAGAAGCCGGTCAAGTTCTCCAACCTGCTGCTCGGCTCTGCTCTCAACATGTTCGAGGTCAGCACCCTGGGCCAGCCGCTCGAGGTGACCAAGACCACGATGGCCGCCCACCGCGGCGACTCCTTTGCACGCGCCCTGGGGCGTGTCTGGAGCCGCGGCGGCGTGCTGGGGTGTAGGTTCTTCTGTGTCTTCTCTGTCTCTTCTCTCATGTCTCTGTCTGACCCCCAGTCTACCAAGGACTGATCCCGTGGGCCTGGATCGAGGCGTCCACCAAGGGTGCCGTGCTGCTGTTTGTGGCCTCCGAGGCCGAGTACTACGCCCGCGCGGCCGGCGCCTCCGAGTTCGTCGGCGGCATCACCGGCGGCGTCACCGGCGGCGTCGCCCAGGCCTATGCGACCATGGGCTTCTGCACGTGCATGAAGACGGTCGAGATCACCAAGCACAAGCTGACCTCGTCGGGCCAGAAGGCGCCCGGCACCTGGGCCACCTTTATGGACATTTACCGGCGCGAGGGCCTCCGCGGCATCAACAAGGGAGTCAACGCTGTCGCCATCCGCCAGATGACCAACTGGGGCTCGCGCTTCGGCCTGTCGCGCCTGGCCGAGCAGGGCATCCGCAAGGCCACCGGCAAGGAGCACGGCGAGAAGCTCGGCGCCGCCGAGAAGATTGTCGCCAGCGCCCTGGGCGGCGGCCTCAGCGCCTGGAACCAGCCCATCGAAGTCATCCGCGTCGAGATGCAGAGCAAGACCGAGGACCCCAACCGCCCCAAGAAGATGACTGTCGGCACCACCTTCCGCTACATCTACCAGACCAACGGCGTCCGCGGCCTCTACCGCGGCGTCGCTCCGCGCATCGGCCTCGGCATCTGGCAGACCATCTGCATGGTAGCCATCGGCGACATGTGCGTTCTCACTCTTTCTCCTTCTCCTTCTCTTTCTCCTTTGTCCCCTCTCCCCTCTCTTCCCCTGCTCTCTCCCCTGCTAACCTCCTCCCAGGGCCAAAACCTACATTGAACAGCTGACCGGCGAAAAGGTCACCGCAAAGCACTAATCCGGCGTTTGGGTAGACGGGAGCATAAAAGTGGCAGCACATGGGCAGCACACGGCAACACACGGCCCGCCATGTCCAGTGCGCGGGCCTGGGTCGGGGGTAATAACTGTGCTTATGGGTGATGGGACAATGTGCTTTTCTTCTCGTTTTCTTTTTCCTGATTTTCCTTGTTTCTTTCTTCCCTTCCATCTCCCTTTCCAACCTACCATTTTTAACCTCCATCTTTTCCTTCTATTTCCTCTCTTTTTGCTCTCTTTTGATCTGTTGTTTTCTTGTTTATTTTCTCCCTGGCACGGAATGTGTTCCGTGAGACGAAACCAAAAAAAAGACGCCTGAGGCACCCGAGCGCGACAATGAATGAAGGGGAAAGGGGAACCAAAAAAAAAAAGACATGCACTTGCCGTCCGGTCTACGATAGAGTGTGGCTTTCCTCACGCCCGAGTATATGGGAATGGTGAGACGGCCGGCTTCCTGAAGAGCCAGGCTTGTTCAACACGCACGACAGCATTGCGAGACATATTACATACAACGGTATTCCGTATCTTATAGACTTATTGCGGAAGCGGCTCTGTTTGATTTTCGGTCTGTGACTTTGACGTGCTCTCTTGTCATTTCTGCCGTATCTGCTTGTCTCGTTTATCATGGCAGACCATACGGCCGCTGTTGTGATTGCAGTCTTGAATTCGTAAGATCTGATCGGCAATTCTGGTGTTTCCTGGGGGGAGCATATGCACCTGCAGAATGCCCATGCACTGGCTATATATATATGCAAGTCACTCTGCGCCGTCGAGAGCGTGGTCTGGGGAGTTCCGATTATTTTTGAAGGTCCTGGGATGTTGATATTTCATTGATGCTGTTACTTTCATTCCATTCATTAGATCGTAGGCCTGGCTGGTAGAGACTACAAGAGATTATTGTTTACGATGAGTCAATTTGTTTGGTTTTCTTGTGTTCTGGCCAGAGGCTGTGTCTTGCCTGTATAGAATCAGGGTGTATCACAAGGTCCTCTGGCATCTACAACACGTCTCATGTTTTTATGTTTGGGTTTCCGGGGAAAATTAGCTGAATAACAAGCACAAGGTTGCCAGCACTGACGGTCAGAATAGGCTCTTGCATCATCCACGGCGTGGTCCGATCGAAGAGATGCGAGATCTTTCCTCGGTCCGTCTGGCAACATCAGAGAGAGGCCACGACTACCGTTATTGGCAATGTTTGTATGTGTTTCTGTCCTGCTTTGGGTTCTTTGGGGTTTGTTTTTTCTAAAAAGGAACACAAGGTTGTTCATCGGCACCTTGGCGCTGAGAAGGGCCGTGAATGTGCAAGATGGGACGATGCAGTATTGTACGCCCTTCTTGGCTTGAATACAAGCGACCATTTCACCGCATACACACGGGTCGGCGGCACTCTCTGTGCGATCCTTAGCTGTCGGTGGTCTGTGCCTACGTCTTCCTGCCCGTCTGGCTGGAAGTCCTGGTTTGTGTGTCTGTACAAGACAGGAAGAAGGAAAGCGCGTCATCCTGTGCAATCTTTTGTCGTTACACTCCGGCTGTCGGTGGGACTTGCTGACCTTGGCTGCAGGACAGCTGTCGAGACGTAACAAGAAATCGCTGTCCAGCCTTGGCTGTCAGACCACGGCACGGGCGACAGTGACAGCCCATTCGCTTCCTCTGTATTCTTGCCGTAGTACCGTTTGTATCACGCCCGGACGGGACGGCGAGCTGTCAGCGTTCTTGGCTGTGGCTCAGTGTCACCGCAAGGCTGCCAAGGCCGATCGTACAGGTATGTCTATCGTGCTCAAGAATTGGATACCAGGTTACGTCTCTAGGTTTACATACACCTATTGTTTGTCCATGGGGCATTTGGCGGTTCTTTTTGTGTTCGTTCTTGGCAGTTATACAGTTTTTGTCTTTCCAGCCTGGAGCCATACAAAATTTGCACAGCCTTGTTGTTCAACTGGTATGAGACGGCCCGGGAGTCAGTGTCTCGGGCCAAGACATAATAGTACCGTCCCGGCCAATTGTTTCTTGATTGGAGTTGATGTGTGAGCTCAGGCACGGAGGCCAAGCCGCCGAATCTTGTAATGGTCCATACTGGTATTTTCATCTTTATTATGTGATTTGGTCAACAACTGTTGATGTTTGAGGAATTACACCAGAAACTGTCTCTAGGTTACTTAGAATTACCGGCTTGTTCTCTATATATCGAGGATTAAGATAAACTACGCAATCTGTGCTCTGTTGACGTTATGGTGTGTTTTGTTGGGGAAACATGTTTTGATAGAATATTTAAAACTTTACGTTAACATCAAAAACCTATTCTAACAATATTATCCAACGTCGAGACAAACAACCCGAATAATATATAATCCACGCAGAACAAAAGATAATATAACCTCCGCGTATTAAATAGACCTAAATACACAGAATGTTCAAATTCGCAGGATGCTGTCCACAGCCAAACATGTTTGACATGGACAATACCCCATCTGACAACATTCTGTTTGCGTGATATACCTTTCAGAACACCATCAAGGGAAACACAATGCCTGGCAACACTACGCCGCGTCTAGACAAAGCTTGCGACCCCAGACTGTCTTGGTATTTTCAACTACGAGCAGAAGCTGCACAACTTTTGACCAAAAATCGCTATCGTATGGGCCGATGCCAAGCAGCACCACGAGGCTGACGCAAGGGAGAGCGGCTTCTAATTGGCCAGCACACATACAAGAGACTGCCAAGGCGCTTTACGAACGATACGAGGACTTCTTCCATGGTTGGAAGGGGGCCTCGGCATGGCCGTATATGTAGAATCAATGAGGCCTTTATTTCTGCTGTCACTGCTGTCCAGAAGCGAGAACTGAGACTGCAATTGCGACTACGAGCAATATCTTACAACGCACAGAGCCAACCGGTCTTGGCTCCTTGTATGAAACAAGCCACCGAAGGTCTCGGGCTGGCGCACATGATCCTCTGCCAAGGCTTGGACGCCAAAAAGGCCGCACTGTCCCACGGCTCAGAGCTCGCCCGGCAACAGCAAACAGATCACTGCTTCCTTTGCAGGATGTTCTGGCTGCTTCTGTGCTCTTTGACCATCCTAGAGATAAGCACCGTCTGCAGGGGGGCGTTTCATGTTTCGAGGTTGGACGGCTGTTTCACGGATCCAGACAGCTGGTCGTGCAAGTGCAACATTGAAAAAAAAAAGACGGGAAAAAGATTGAAAATACGGAAAAAAATACATCTGAAAAAACACCACTGAAAAAGACGCAAAGAGACTGGTGCCCCTGTCCAGGTCAAAGGCCGTTTGCAACCAAAACGCAAAACAAAGATGACCGGACAATGTCCTAGCGAGCGTTAGCTAGGACGTGAGTGCATTCCGTAACAGGGAAGGGGGGGGTGTGTGCGTGCTCAGAGGTGCAGTAGCTGGAGTATTTGGAGCATTTGTTTACAACGCCGTCGTAATCAGGCGCACCGGTCCCGTCGGCTGTCGCCGAGGGCATCTCAATGTCATTTTCGTCGACAACACGAGTCCTCGGAGCATGTGTGCACGAGTACGAGTACACGAGGTGATCTGATGCCTCCTTGCTGATTCCAAGACAAGACCTGCAGCCATACGAGTAAACACAGGTCCGCCATGCCGGATCTGGGAAGACGGCCCCCTCTCTTTATTTTCAGTTCGCATGACGGCGCCGCCGCTGACGAAATTGAAGCACCTGAGCCACCTGAGAAAAAAGCAAGCAGACTGGCAGCAAAAGAAAGCAGAGGCAAACGACGAAAAGCACGGCGCGTGCTGAGTGGACGTCCTGGGTCACCCCAGCTGTGCCGGCCCTCCTGTACGAGTACATAGTCAAATGAGACACCCTCTGGTGTGCCCGCAGGGCCCCATCTCTCTCTCTCGCCGGCAGGACGCGTTTTTCTGCTTCCTGTCTGTTCGCGGACACTGGCAAAACAAAGTAGTAGTAATACGAGTACGCCACTGTGGAAATTACGAATCGTCCTCGCGCAGAGAGACACGCCGGCTGCAGCCAGACCGAACAGACAGAGTCGCATCGGGGGTCACGGCCCATCTGTTCGGGTCGATTGGGGGGTGGGAGGAGAGGAGAAGAGGAGGAGAGAGGAGAGTAGAGGAGAGAGAGAGACATACGAGTACACACTCTCTCGCCGCCAAGCTCCAATAGGTGAACGGCCCGCGAGCACGTCACACTGCCTTGCCTTTTCGAACTGGCTAAACAAACAAAGAAAGAAAAAAAAACAAAACACAGAAAGCTAATCTTTGCAATCTACAGCCCGAGGGGGGGAACGAGCTGGACACATCTGCGACTACGAGTACGGAATGGCCACAGAGATCGCACTTGTTTGACTCGTATTTTTTTGGGCTCGTGCGTGCCCCGAGGAATGGGCGTTTGCGCGGCTTCAGGGCTACTAACAGCGTCCAGCGCCCAGTGCCCAGCAACCAGTGCCAGGACCCAGCGTCGACGCTTCCGTCGGGGGGGGGGGCTTTAGCCGGCTTTCCCGCTGTGCGCGCTAGCGTCAAACGTGGGTACCCATTTTATTTCCTTTTTACGGTAATATGTTTTGTTATTTATTCGTCTACGAGATAATACTCGTGCATTAATATTTGTATTTCGTCGGCGGCATTTATTTCCGCCTTCCTTCACCTCCCCTGAGCCAATCGCGGCGCGTCGGTCGCTATGGGTCCTGGACCGAATTGCGAGCTCTCTGATTGACGCATGGCCCTGGACCGGCAAAACAGCTAGCGCGTGCCTCTGCGCACGGCATTACCTCCTGCAATAAAAGCCCTGTAATACTGGTAGCTTCGCCTGTGGCCCATTGCACAGGCAGCGCTGCCAGGCGGGTTTTGCGCACTGTGGCGGTTTATTTTCTCCTGTCCACAGGGGGGGAGGAAAGACGATCCCCATGGATGTGTCGGCTCGTCTAGTGCCAAATTTTTTTTTTTCTTTTTTTTTTTTTCTTTCTTTTCCTTTTTCGGACCCGGCCCTCTTTTCCTGCTCGACAATGTTCCGTACCTAAGCTCGCTCTTCGCGCTCTCCCTCGCTTCTTCCACAATAGGCAAGACAAGACACAATCACCGGCCTCGGCGAGCGTCGACGTTTTTTATGGAGCCTCGCTGGGATCGTCGCCATCTGGCTGGCTCCTCGCTGCCATGGGCTTTTTTTTTGCCGTCGTCGTTGTCGCCATGGGCCGCCCGTCCACGCTACCTCCGTGTAATGCCGGATGTGTTTGTGCTCATCTTTCATTTTGCCCTATCTCCTACCGTCTACCGTAAAAATGCGCGTCTGCGCTCGTGGCTCCGGCCGAAGAGCGAACGTGGGCACGCGAGACTTTTCCCAAAAAAGGATTGACGAGCGGACATGCCGCCCACAGCCCTCCGATCCCGTCCCCTGTTCTGGGTCCTCTGCCGTGCTTCCGTGATTGCGACTGCCGTGCTTGGCAATGGCTGTCTACGAGATGGACGAACCAGCATCGGATGCGCCGTCATCGTGAATCCGGCAAGTCCGCCCTGTGCAGTGTGCAGTGTCGTTGCAAACGATTGCATTGCAGCATCCTGTCGTGGCCGACCTCCTCTCTCCTCCCCTCTCCCCCCCCCTAAAAAAGTTTACAACCCCCTGGCCCAGACAATTCCATCAGGCCAGGCCCTTTTGCGGCATTACTCGTTTAAAACAAAAACCGCATTGTGCTCTCGTGTTATTGGCAGCGGACACGCAACGACAGCCTGATATCCAGCGGTGAAGATTGTCAGAAAACGTGTGTGCCCCAGATCATGACGTCCTGGCCCTGCCAAGACATAACCAGGATAGAAAGCTCGACGAACACAAGGGATCTGCCGCTTTCGACTTGACCGCTTCCGGCGCCTTACCGAGAATCAAACTGAGACTGGTCGCCCCCCCCATTCTCCCCGCCGTCTTATCTGTAGCCATTCCCAAGCGGCGATATGCGCCCTTTCCCTTTTGCTCTCGTCTAATTTGGACAAGCACAACCAGGCTGTATGTACTCGTATTGCCTCCGGGATGTGTTCTTCCACATGGTGGCGTCTAGCCGTTAATGGGGGGGGGGGGGTAGAAGCTTGATGCTGTCCATCCGGCAAGTCCAGGCGCGCAGGGTGGGCGGGTGTGTGTGTTTGCGTGTGTGCGGGTGCTGTGGGCGAGTGTGGGCATGTGGGCGTGTATGCGGGATGGACGATGCGTTAGCGGGCGTCGGGTGCAGGCGGAACTCGGCCTTGATTTGTTCCAGGCGCCAGGTTCCTCGTGGGCGGAGGCGGCAGCTTGCTGGCCGCTGGGCCAGCGCAGCGGCGAAACGAGACAGCTATTCGGGCCTGCTTTGTCCGCGGCGACACCGAAACTACCTTGTGTGGTAGTACCACAGCGCCTGCTACAGGAGGGGGAGAATACAGGCCACTTCTCTCACCGTCTTGTATTTTGCTACGACAGACTTGCGAATGCGAGCTTCTAGAATCCGCCTGGCGCCAGTCTTACGTATTACAGCTACGTCTTGGATCGGAGCCGTTGCGTCGACGGGAAAGTGCCGACAAAAGTCGACAAAATCGACAGTACAAGTACAATTTACGAGTAATCGAGTAATAAGCCCTCGGCCGGAGCGCTATTGGTGCAGCTCTCTCTCACTGTCTTTCTCTCTCTCTTTGTGATAGGATAGTGTGCCTGGCGGCCCTAAGAAGCGCCGACGCCCGGGTACGCCGGAGGCCTATTTCTGGCAGTTGGTGGACCCCTCGCTCTCTCTCTCACTCCCTTCTCGCTCGCTTCCCTGCTGGGCCATGACGTACGTATACGAGTATGGGCTACGAGTATACGGAGCTTCTCCACTGCTGGGAAGGGGCGTGTTCCAGCGCTCCTGCCATGTGCGATTCCGCATGCGATTCCGTATGACTAGGACGAGTACGAGTATTAATAAGATAAGATACCTGCAATTATGTACCCCCCTATACGAGCACGAGCAGTCCCGTTGCAACCGCACACCGTCGCTTGGAGTCGGAAATTTCAACGCCGACCTTTGTCGACTTTGCCTTTTTTCTTTTCCCCTGGACCAGCACGCCTACTCGTATAATGCTCCGTACAGAAGGCATGGAGAATCCAATCATCGCGCCGCGGATGGGTCTTCTTCTCTGACCTTCGATGGGTCCCCCCCCCTCGCTGCGACAACCCGTCTTTTTTTTTTCCCCAGTCTTTCCGCGACTCAACAGCCGCCACAGGCGGACATCGGCTGTCGTTTGGGCGGTGAAGCTTTTCGGCAACTGCAGAATCCTTTGGTGTGTGCGAGTGTACATATGTGTGTGTGTGTGTCCATGCGCGTGCGCGCGCGCGCGCGCCCGCGGGTGCGGGTGTGGGTGTGGGCGTGGACATGCGTCCTTTCCCGAAGGGAACGCCACAGAATCATCCTTCCTGAAAGAGAAAGTACAAGTCGGTCCCAGAAGCAAGGAAACGTGGGAGGTTGGGGATGGTTTAAGGAGGAGGAGGGAGGCGAAGGGGGAAGACGGGTGATACAGAAAATGGCTCACGGCACACGGCATGCCGTCCATCGTGATCAGCTCTCGTCGAATCGATGACGATGCCACAACCAGCGGCTGGCCAGCACCTGCGACACAGGCCTGTCCTCGTTGTCAGCATGTCGTAGCCACTGTCAGAAACACACCGTTGCAACGGCAGTCTTCAGCGAAAGCTGCAGCCGCAGGTGCCGCTAGCAGGGAGCACGTCACAGTGTAGGATCGTCTGCACACGGCCCTTGTCTCCATGGTTTACAGACACCCAGAACAGCGACGGCCTCGGACTTAGCTACCCCCTGGAGAATGGTGAAAAAAATGAGAGAAAAAAAAAGCAGGATCCCGGCCCAGTAGCCAAGGACAGTGCCGGTGAAAAGACGGAGTAATACTACAAATACTATTCGGTTTGTACAAATACAACAAATACAAACAATTGGATTAATACGTCGCAGCCAGGAGCCTGGTCGTCGAGTTGATAACGCGCTGCCGACCACCCAAAACGAACAGTCCAATCCCTGCCGCAGCGTAGTAATAAGTGGAGCAGCCACCGCTGTCAGAGTTCGTTGTTTGCGCATGGGAATAACGCTTGGGCGAACCAGGCCAGCTCCGACCGCACAGGCCGGTTGGACGAATCGCAGGCTGTCCCGTATTTGTTTTTATGGCGATCTGAGAGCTGTTTCCCGAAGCTTCCAGGGCAACGCCGACAAGATAGGGAACTCAAAAGGAGGTCTGGCGACAGACATGGCCTGTTTGCACCACAATGCGGTAAACACGCCAGAGACGCCCGATGCGATTCTGTACATTTGCACCGCCGTGCTCTTGTGCCAATTGACCGCTGCACGGTGCAAATCGGAGCTGTAACACGGAGCAATGGGCGACGTTCGACTTGACGATCGGGAAGACGAGGACACGATGCTGGCTGATGCTTCCTTTTTCGGCTCCTTCTGCTCCTTTTTTTTCCCTTCCTTTTCTCTCTCGCTCTGGTTCGTGTGCCGGGCTGACACCGGAATGGCTGACCGCCGAATCCACGATCGGCAAGGCACCCGGGTGTATGCGCTTATACAAAGTATTTACAGGTATATGGCATTGCTGTCATATACGAGCATGGTAAATGGCCGCCACATGCGGTATATCGCTCAGCCAAAAATGCTTGACAGACCGGCTCCTCTTTTTTTTTTTTATTTGAGGCTGCTAGGTGTCGTCATATTGTCATAGGGGCCAGAGAGCCGACTAGCTGCAGTACAGAACAGGGAACAAAAAAAGAGGACCAGGGCAGAAAATCCCGCAAGAGGAAACAGCGGAAAATTGGGGCGGTACGTCGGTGGGTCCTGTCCGTCAGGTACCTCATCGGTAGACGATTCGGCCGTCTGGGGAGCAGCAAAGCGGGTCCAGGTACATGACGTCCTCGCGAGATTAAAGTAGCTGTTCACATAGGGAAGGAGCACAGTCACAACGAAGGACCGCCGAGACTGTGCGAAAACCGATTTTCACCGCACGGTGGTGAGCTTGGCCGCAAACGGGTGCTGCGTCCAGACGGGGCCATAAGCCCTGCTGCCGTGCTAAGCACACAGTACAGGAGCTTCGGCTGTTACGGTGGAGCAAGGTATAGCTCCCCAAGGTTGCAGTGCAGTGGGTAGCTCTCTGGTTCTCTGGCCGCTCTGCAGGCAGACGTAGCTCATCACAGGCCGGTTAGCAAGGTACCGCTGTTGTGCAGGGCCCGCCCAGGTAGCCACCTCGTCGAGATCCAGAAAGGCGATGTTGCGGCGGAACGAATTGCCAACTGTGGGCATCGCCTTTTGCGACCGAGAATGAGGGCGACATGAGGGCCGAGAGGCGAAATGGGCTCGACGAAGAGCCTGGGGGGGCCTGGGGCCTGGGGCCTGGAATGCCTTGCCCTGGTCTTGGTGCGCTTTTTGCCCGGAAGCCTCGCTCTTACTCGCTGCTTCCTTGGACGCCATGGGGCCAAAAAAAAAAGATACCAAGGTCTTTCTCTTTTCGGGGGGGGCGTCTTCTATCTGGCACTAAGCCGGTGGACACCAACAACAAGAAGCACCAGCAGCCAACCTAGTGTTTGCCTCCACCGCGGTGCCGAGAGAGGCCAGGCATTTAAAAAAATACAAAAAATAAAGGGAAAAAGAAGAAAGAAAGAGCGAGCGAGCTATTGCGACTCTAACACAGGCCCAGTCGCTGAGAGAGGAAAGAAGCTTTGGCTCCTTCCTCCAATAATAAAAACACCACACAGCTTCCTCCCATCCGTTTTTTTCTTCTCTCTCTCCCCTTCCTTTACCTTTTCTCTTCTTTTCCTCTCCAACACCCACGAAGGCTCCTTGACTAGTCATCGTCTCTCGGATTCGTGAGGTGCGACTCTCCCCTCTCCCCTCCTCCCCTTTCCTTTTATTTTCTTCCCTTCGTTTTCCTCATTGCCGCCCCTCTTCCCCGTCAAAGTACGTAACCTGTGCGATTTGTTTTCCAGGTAAGTGCAAGCCAGGACGGCAGTCCAACGCACCCCGACAAACCTTTTTCTCAGCTCGGTCCTTGCCAAGTCCAACAGCCGACCCTCACCTCACTGTCCTCACCACTATTGCTATCACCTCATGGTTGTATGCCAACCGCACTCCATTACCCAATTCACGTCACCTCACCCCCCCCTCTTTGCACACTACTTTTCTTTTTTTCCTTTCTCTCGCACCGCTATCAAAACAAAGCTGCATTCCTGCCCTTCCGGCGCTTCCACTGGCTTTGCAGCCGGCACGTCCCAATTTCGCCTGTATCCACTGGTGCTTATTAGCTCATCAAAACACGCCTACCATTCTTATCCCAAGCTAAAGCCCCACTGTTTTTGCTCATCCTCTACCCCCGCGTTCTTCCGGCCACTGCACCTGCCCAAGCACACTGTCCGACCGCCTAGTCCACACTGTTCATCTGTGTCATTCCCTCAGCACATCGCGCTGTAATCTCCTCTTGGCTCCGCTCGCTGCACTTCCCGAAGTTTCGCCTCTCGCCTTTCGCTACCGAGTAAGGCCTGGAGGGTTTGCCCTGCCCACCGGGAATCGTCTGCGCACACTCCAAAACGCGCCGCGCATACTTTTCCTTGTCTAGCCTTATTATATATCTCTTTTCCCCAGCGTGCCCGCCTGCATTTTTTCCCTTCCTCTCTTCCTCCCATCCCATTGTCTACATTGTTACCACGCTTCATTCTTTCACCACCTCCCCCCAGCGGGACACCCTCCCCCATTCCTTCCCCCCCGGCAGGCACCGAGCTGCAGAAAACACGCGGTCTTTGCCTTTCTCTTTTCTTACAGGCAACGTTCGGTTTTCTCACATCTTCAACAGCAGCTAGACAATAATATCGGATCACATCACTCACAACACGCGCCATGGCGGAATCAACATCGCAGGTGCCCGCCTTAAAAACCACCATCCCGGCGGGTGGCTTCGAGAAGGACCCCGAGAAGGCTGCTGTCAAGCCACATGAGGACGACGAAGAGGATGAGGATATCGATGCCCTGATCGAGGACCTCGAGTCGCACGACGGCCATGGCGGCGCCGACGATGATGACGACGATGAGGAGACGAACGTGCACGGTGGCCTTGTCATCCCGGAGGACATGCTCCAGACTGACACGCGCGTTGGTCTTACCGACCAGGAGGTTGTTGCTCGCCGTCGCAAGTACGTGATCATCACACACCTACCCACTTGCCGTAAAGCGGTTGTATGTGATTCAATTGACTAACTGGCTTTCAGGTACGGCCTCAACCAGATGAAGGAGGAGAAGGAGAACCTCATTCTCAAGTTCCTTGGTTTCTTCGTTGGTCCTATCCAGTTCGTCATGGAGGTAAGCTATCGCCTGTTTGTTTTGCATTTGAGCGAATTTTCCTTATCATCGGGACTTTTTCGCGCGCATGGAAATCCCGCACCAGTCCACCCCCAGTTGGAGCTTCTGCAATTGGGTGACATCGATTGGTGCCAAGAAATTCTCGCCCCCGCTTATAGCTTCCCCTGATTGCACGAGCTTCCCCGCCAGCGCAAGGGAGAGCGTCAAAACAATTGTTTCGTTTCGCAGATCGCGCTATATCAAGAGAATATGCTGACAATGTTTCAAGGCTGCTGCCGTCCTTGCTGCCGGTCTGGAGGACTGGGTCGATTTTGGTGTCATTTGCGGTATGTTCCAGCAGTGTCGGACCGGATTGATGTTCAATTACTAATTTATCCCAGCTCTGCTTCTGCTGAACGCTGCTGTCGGTTTCATTCAGGAATTCCAGGCTGGCTCCATTGTCGACGAGCTGAAGAAGACTCTGGCTCTGAAGGCTGTCGTCCTCCGTGACGGTGCCCTGAAGGAGGTTGAGGCTCCGGAGGTCGTTCCCGGTGATATCCTCCAGATTGAGGAGGGTACCATCATCCCCGCTGATGGTCGCATCGTTACCGAGGATGCTTTCCTGCAGGTTGATCAGTCCGCCATCACTGGCGAGTCTCTTGCTGTTGACAAGCACAACCACGATAACTGCTATGCTTCGTCTGCTGTCAAGCGCGGCGAGGCCTTCATGGTCGTCTCTGCCACTGGTGACAACACCTTTGTCGGTCGCGCCGCTGCTCTTGTGAACGCTGCTGCGAGCGGTACTGGTCACTTCACTGAGGTGCTCAACGGCATCGGCACTATTCTGCTGGTTCTCGTCATTGCCACCAACCTGATCGTCTGGATCTCGTCTTTCTACCGGTCGAACCCCATTGTCCGCATTCTCGAGTACACTCTGGCTATTACCATCATTGGTGTGCCCGTCGGTCTGCCTGCTGTCGTTACCACCACCATGGCTGTCGGCGCTGCCTACCTTGCCCGCAAGAAGGCCATCGTCCAGAAGCTGTCTGCCATTGAGTCTCTGGCTGGTGTCGAGATTCTCTGCTCTGACAAGACCGGTACTCTCACCAAGAACAAGCTGTCGCTGGCTGAGCCCTACACTGTCGCCGGTGTTGAGCCCGATGACCTGATGCTTACTGCCTGCCTGGCTGCCTCGCGCAAGAAGAAGGGTATCGATGCCATCGACAAGGCCTTCCTGAAGTCGCTCAAGTTCTACCCCCGTGCCAAGAACGTTCTGTCCAAGTACAAGGTCATCGAGTTCCACCCCTTCGACCCTGTCTCCAAGAAGGTTACCGCACTCGTCGAGTCGCCCCAGGGTGAGCGCATCACTTGCGTCAAGGGTGCCCCGCTGTTTGTCCTGAAGACTGTCGAGGAGGACCACGCCATCCCTGAGGATGTCGACCAGGCCTACAAGAACAAGGTCGCCGAGTTCGCTACCCGTGGTTTCCGTTCGCTTGGTGTCGCCCGCAAGCGTGGTGAGGGTGCTTGGGAGATCCTGGGTATCATGCCCTGCTCTGACCCCCCGCGTCACGATACCGCCCGCACCATCAACGAGGCCAAGTCTCTGGGCCTGTCCATCAAGATGCTTACTGGTGATGCTGTCGGCATTGCTCGCGAGACTTCCCGCCAGCTGGGTCTTGGTACCAACGTCTACAACGCTGAGCGCCTTGGTCTTGGTGGAGGCGGTGACATGCCCGGCTCTGAGGTCTACGATTTCGTTGAGGCTGCCGATGGTTTCGCCGAGGTGTTCCCCCAGCACAAGTACAATGTCGTCGAGATCCTGCAGCAGCGTGGCTACCTGGTCGCCATGACTGGTGATGGTGTCAACGATGCCCCGTCCCTGAAGAAGGCTGATACCGGTATTGCTGTCGAGGGTGCCTCTGACGCTGCTCGCTCGGCTGCCGATATTGTCTTCCTTGCCCCCGGTCTTGGTGCCATCATTGACGCCCTGAAGACGTCTCGCCAGATTTTCCACCGCATGTACGCCTACGTCGTCTACCGTATCGCTCTTTCCATCCACCTGGAGCTTTACCTTGGTCTCTGGATTGCCATTCTCAACCGTTCGCTGAACATTGAGCTGGTTGTGTTCATTGCCATCTTCGCTGACGTCGCCACCCTGGCCATTGCTTACGACAACGCTCCGTACTCCAAGACCCCCGTCAAGTGGAACCTGCCCAAGCTCTGGGGTATGTCCGTCCTCCTGGGCATTGTCCTGGCTGTCGGCACCTGGATCACTGTCACCACCATGTACGCCCAGGGCGAGGATGGCGGTATCGTCCAGAACTTCGGTAAGCTGGACGAGGTCGTCTTCCTTGAGGTCTCCCTGACGGAGAACTGGCTCATCTTCATCACCCGCGCCAACGGTCCCTTCTGGTCGTCGATTCCCTCGTGGCAGCTTAGCGGTGCCATTCTGATTGTCGACCTGATCGCCACCTTCTTCACCCTGTTCGGTTGGTTCATTGGTGGCCAGACCTCCATTGTTGCTGTCGTCCGTATCTGGATCTTCTCGTTCGGTATCTTCTGCATCATGGGTGGTGTCTACTACTTCCTCCAGGACAGCGTTGGCTTCGACAACCTGATGCACGGCAAGAGCCCCAAGGGCAACCAGAAGCAGCGTTCTCTTGAGGACTTTGGTAAGTTCTTGTCCTTGTCCCTGACTTGTAAGCAATATGTGCTAACTCCTTTCCAGTTGTTTCTCTGCAGCGTGTCTCTACCCAGCACGAGAAGTCGCAGTAAATGTGCGCTCGTATTGCAAGGAGTTGATCCTGGGGGTGGTGGAAGGCGTATAATGAGGAACCCTTTGCTTTTATGTGAACAGTACCCTGTATCGTTGGCATATCCTTTCTTTTCCCTCGGTGTGGTCGGGCAGAGAGACAAAGAAGCTTGCCAACGGTCTACCGCTTTTTCGTTTCTCTTTTGTTTTAAACTATTCTGATCTGAAGAGGGAGGAGACGAGGCACATACCCCTAACGAGCTCTTTAGACGGGACTAATTAATAAAACCGTAAAATTGGATAAGCCAAGATCTGGTGACTGCGACGTGCATTTCAGCTGAGGCAATTTTTGCCGTCTTCCCGCTGCGGAACAAGATCTGTTTGGTTCTTTGGGGAACCGCTATGTCACGTGCAGCTGAGACACGGCAGGCTAGGTCGTGTGGATGTAAGCGGAAAAGTGGGAAATGGCGCGCGCATACATACATATATATATAGGCTGCGGGTGACGCCTGCCGTGTTGTGTTTAATGTGTTTCACGGTTTTTGTGCAAGGCGGCCCAGCAAGTGCATCTGCCTTGAGAGGTTATTGAGCTTGTTGTCTTTGGAGCGTGCTGGCATTGGATTTTGTGGCGACGACTGGAGCCTTATTTTTTTTCTCTGATCTCAGACGGAGTTTTCTCCGACCGCAAATAGGCGCGCGCCTTGTCTGTCCAACACAGCCAGGAGCACAACCTCTGGCCTCCCGAGTTGGCTTTTGCAGGCATATGGGCGGCTGGAAAATCACCCCGCAATTGCCTGTTTTTTCCTCTCCATTTTTTTCTCACTGAGAGAATTTGACTGAAAAAACGACACCACAACAGAACAGTCGTCCAGGCAAGAAAGACAGCCACCATGCCGGCGCCCTTTGATATGCCAGGGCACTACTGGGGTAAGCTTGAATGGATGGATGGCTGTGAGATCGTACACATGTGTTTGCTGACATGCTGCCCGTCTTTTTTTTTTTTTTCTTCTTTTTTCTCTTTCCAGATGAGGAGCGACAAAAGTTCTTCAAGCTCGAAGGAGGCACCGCACCGGTGGGGGCGCCATGGTCGCAGACGCGGCGGCAGGAGGAGGCTGAGGCAACAAAGCGGCACAGCAAGCGACAAAGGTTCACCAGCGAGGGGCCTGGCAGTGGCAGCGGGAGTGGCAGCGGGAGTGGCAGACGTGGCGAGCCCAGGCCGTTCCCGACGGCGATTGTGCGGGCGCCGCTGCTGCAGGCGGGCGGACACTCGCTCGTGGGCGACCTTTGGCGGCGCGAGCTCGGGGTGTTGGGGGGCGGTGCCGGCGGGGCGGGGGCCGGCAGTACGGGCTCCAGTGCGGGCATCGGGCCGTGCGGGCGCAGCCTGACGGCGATGGCGGCGGCCGGGTATGCGCGGGGGCTGCGGTACCGGGGCTCCTTTGACATCCCGTCCTTGGAGCGCACAATGATGTTTGAGGACATGGACCGGCTCTCGAGGCAGCTGGCGGCGGAGGAGGCGGCGGCGGCGGCCCAGAACAACGCCAACGACATTAACACCATGATCGGCAACGTCCTCGGCCTCGGCAACGTCCGCATCAACGGCGAACGAAGCGGCCACAACATCCGCGCTGAGGTCACGCGCGCTCTCGGAACGGGCTACGACCCGGTCCAGCTGGGCATACCGGAAGGCCTGCTCCAGACGGCCGGTTCGGTGCGCGGCGTCGTCGACGAGATGCGGCGATTTGCGCAGGTGCGGCTGCCGCGGGAGCCGTCGGGAACAAACGTGTCGGTCATGTACGTCAACGGCGACGACGAGCAGACCGGGCTGGGCGTGGTGTACACAAGTACGTGCAGCGGCCGTTTTCGGGGTGCCCCTTGTGCAGAGCTGACCGGCAGACTACCGCGCACTCCGCGCCAATTCCGGCGATGTCAAGGCGCAGTACATTGCGCGCGACGAGAAGGGGTTGTGAGTCTGTCCCTCTCTCTCTCTCTCTCTGTTCTCTGCTTTCTGTTCTCTGTTTTCTGCTCTTCGTTCTCTGCTCTCCGTTCTCTGCCCTCGCTCTGACACCGCCAGCATCTCCCAGAAGTGGCCCGTCGAAGGCCCCTTTAGTCGCTACCACCGCTTCAGCCGCAGCCACAACGAAGGCCTCGATGTGCCGGACCCCTCGGCGCTCTGTTACCACCGGCCGTCCCACCACATGATTGTCACGTCGCAGCAGATGCCCACCGGACGCGTCGACAAGTCGAACAATGGCGCCTGTGTGCAGATCTGGTCGCCCGAGACGGCGGCAGCCCACGGCGGCGAAGACGATGGCCCGGCCTGGCGCGTCGGACGCTCCGGGTACCGGCGGAATGGTGGGTTGCGCTTCCATCTTCAGAGCAGCAGCAGCAGCAGCAGCAGCAGCAGCAGCCGTACTAACAAACTCTCTTGTTCCTCCTCTCCACAGGTTCCAAAAAAGTCATCAAGGTCTATAGCACCAGCCAGGAGAGCTCGGTCTACTCGTGCATGGCGGCGCCGGCGGCGTCCAGCAGCCACATCTGCGCCGTCGGAACCTCTGGCGGGGTGGCCCTGCTTGACCTTCAGCGGCTGTCGACCAGCGGGCCGGCGACTGGCGGCGGTGACAACGGCCCGGACGGCGAACGCCGCCCGGAGTCGCTGATGCTGCGCAGCTACATGGTGGACGGGCCGAGAAGCGGCCACGTGGGGACGATGAGCATGACAGTGGACTTTTTGGAAGGCCACCCGCAGGTGCTGTTGTCGGGCAGCCGGGGCCAGACGCCGTGGCTCGTGGACGTGCGGGAGCCGCCGGCGCAGCGGTGGCACGCGTTTGGGCAGCCGACCCACGGAGACGAGGACGACAGCCGGGTTGACGAGGCTGGCATGACGCGGCAGGACCGACGGATCCAGAGAGACAGCCAGTTCTACAACGCGGTGGCGCATGTGCGGTCGGTCGGCGGCCACCGGGTGCTGGCGGCCTGTCTGCGGGACTCGATGCTGCTGTACGACGTGCGGTTTCTGGGAGGGAGGGGAGGGGGGGAATCGACGGAGCCGTCGAAGAGGGACTGGAAGTGGGCTGCCCCTGGCCGTCGTGGTGGCCGTGGCCGCCGTGGCAGAAGCGGCACCACCTGCGGCGACCGCAGCGGCAGCTACAAGAAGGCAACCGCCAACGCGCTCCTGCGCTTCGAGGGCTACTTCAACAACATTTCGATCCTGGGCAGCGGCCTGGACGTGTCGCCCGAGCTCGGCATCGTGGCGGCGGCCGACGACTGCCGCGCCAGCCGCAGCGGCTTCAGCAGCATCAACGTCACCGACAGGACGGCCGGCATCGGCTTCTTCTCCCTCGCCACCGGCGAGCGCCTGCCCTGCCCCACGCCCACCTCGGCCGGCGACAGCGACATCCGCAACCTCGCCGACGCCGACCGCATGCCCCGCATGCCGCCCACGCCCGCGCTCTGCTTTGCCCGCCTGCCCGGCGACCGCCTGCCCAGCCTCTTTGTCGCCCAGGGGTACGACATCAAGATGTACTCGTTTGCCGACAGCCGGCACGAGGACCTTTTTCTCGAGTGAAGAACGGCACGTGACGAGAACAGGAACGACGGAAACAGACGACACGACAGATGACATGACGGATGACTGAGGGACAGCCGAGAGACGATCGATAGACGATCGATAGACGACCCAGAGACGACCCAGAGACGACACGACACCGACGGACGACTATGGAATGATAACGACACGGATGCAGGGTGCTTGGATGGACTGGCAGCGAAATCTGCTGTAGGGGCGCACATGGAGGGTCACACAATGCTGGATTTGCTATTCTGGATTGCTGGGTTTGCTATGCTTCTATACTTGAATTTGGTCAACAGTCTGCTTGCTTCTATGGATATTCTATGGCTGTTCGTTCTCGCTCTCGTTGCCGCCACAGCCGCTACTGAAACTGCACCCAACAACACACGACAGGCCTGCCTCCGCAGCAGCTGCCAGCTACAGGTGCTGCTCAGGCACGGTCGCACCCCGCATCAAGAACACGCTGTTGTCATACAGCCGCGGATAGGCAGGGCCCCCGGGCGATGGCTGCCCGTCGTAAATGTCCAGCTCCGCGTCAGCCACCGCTATCGCTGTCGGCTGCGACTCCACCAGGTAGGGCGCATTCGTATCCGTGCCACCGAAACAGTACCGAAGAGCGGTATCCAGCGTGATGGAGCCTGCGATGCCGGCCGCCGTCTCCCGCACAGGCCCAGTCGGAGGCCCAGTCGGTCCGGCTCCGAAGAGTCCGTTGCCCGTCGGGTACAGCGATGCCGCGGGCGCCGCTGGCGGTGCTGCTGTTTTGGGGACGGTGGTGAACGACGATTCTGGGGCGGCAGGGAGCTGCTTGGGCGGCAGCGTGTCCAGGCCGGTCGGAGACGCCAGAGGCCCGGCGATGGTGCCGATGAGGGCGCTCCCCGGCAGGTTGCCACCGAGCCGCACGACTGGGTTCATCATGGCTGCCAGGGCTAGGCTGTAGAGGTCTGTAGGCCATACGCGCTCCGCCTGCGCTCTCTGCCGCACACGCAGCTTGGCACACCGTCGTCGTCGTCGTCGGGTGTTGTTCCTGGTCATCCTGTGTCGGCCAGGTGGCTGTGGAGACCGACGGGGCTTCGGCTTGGGATACACAGGATCCGGGCCCGCCGCCGTCTTGGTGCCGGCCTCCCCCTCCACTTTGTCATGGAGGTCGGACGGCACACTGCCCGTGCTGGTTTCGTCCCGTACGCCGGATGGGGGTACCTGATGATCGGCGGTCTGCGAACTGTGTTGGGCTGTTGTCGTCGTCGTCGTCGGCGTGGCATCCGCGATAGGCCTCACGGCTGCCGCACGAGACACTGGCTCTGGTTTTTCTGCTCTCGACGTGCACCACCAGAGCAAGGGCAGAGCGTAATGCTTGGCGTGCTGTCTGAGACCGCTGCCGATTCTGCCGATTCTGCCGGGTCTGGCGCTTTTGCTGAGCTTGCAGAACCGACAGTCCCTGGCATCGAGAGGGCACGAGTCCCTGCATGTCTTGGCACGGCGGGATTGACCACAGCTACCCGCGTGCTTGTCTTTGGGTCTGCACGCGGCCGGGTCCGGTGCCAGCAGCGGGCTCTCCCGCGTCTGGGCTCGCGAGGCCTCTGGCAGGCAACAGGAGGAACGTCTCCGATCCCGCTCGATGAGGGCGCTTCGGCGCGCCGCTGCTCGGGTGACGGGAGACGACATGGCGGCGGCTCGGGAAAGGGACTCGGGCGTGAGCAGCGAATAAGATGTATAAACAAAAAGACTATCTGTGCTCAAAAGACTATTGGTATATTGGAGCTGCTGTCGGCAAGACAGAGCTGTCGAGAGACGAGCTGGAAAAAGTGGACGGGCACTTGTCTGTTCCGGTTTGCAGAAGAGGGCAGGTGCGAGCCAGCCAGGGAAGTCACGGAGGACAGTGAGCATGGAGGATGTTGCCGTGTGCGGCAGATGTGCCTTCCTTTTTGGTATGCCTCTAGGGATCCTATTACCTAACAATATGAAATACAAGTGGCTACTGCTGCCGATGTAGTCGCTGCCGCTGTGGTCATTGACACTGCTGTTATGCTGCCGCCGTCTCCACCTCTGTCTCCGTCTCCACTCTGCCTCTGTCCCCGCCTCCACCGTCGCCGCCTCCGCCTCCGCCTCCGTCGCCGCCGCCGCCGCTAATCGGCCGACGCCCGGGCTAGGGCCTCGTGCAGATAGGGCGGGAAGCGGTAGCGCAGCTGGCTGGTGTAGGCGGTGAGGTCGACGCAGATCTGCTTGAGCTCGTCGGCGAGCATGCGAGAGGCGGACTCGTTGCCGGCGAACTGGCCGCTGAGGAGGCGCTCGCGCTGCATGGTGCAGCAGAGGATGGTCCACATGAGCAGGTTGGGAACGTTGATGGCGACGGGCTGGGCGAGGGCGGAGAAGCGGCCGGCAAAGGCGCGGATGGTGGCGGGATCGCCGCCGGCCTGGAGGGGGAGGATGTCGATGTCGCGGATTTTCTGGGGGGTTAGCGAGGACAAAGACAAAAAGACGAGCGAAGCGAGGAGAAATGACGAGCGAAGCGAGGAAAAGAAAGAAAGGAGAAGACGAGCGAAGCGAGGAAAAGAAAGAAAGGAGAAAACGAGCGAAGCGAGGACCAAAAAAAAACGTACATCCAGACACTGCGGCCACTTGCTTGCCTCAACCAGGCCCTTGATCTCGCTCATCTGCAGCAGCACGCCGCAGGCGATGCGGTTCTCCTCGCGGATGCGGCGACGGAACATGTGGTCGCGCTCGTACATGGTCATCATGGTGCGGGCGAGCTCGACGGGGTCGTCGATGGCGGCGAGGCTGAGGCTGCTGCCGGGGGTGGCAGGGGTGGCGGCGGCCGTGGTGGCGGTCGTCGCAGCCGTCACTGCCGTCGCCTTGTCGACCCGCGGCTTCACCGGCACCAGTCGCAGCGGCTCCTCGCCGATCTCGAGGGCAATGGCCTCGCTGAGGGCGCGGCTGACAATGACGACGACGGTGTCGTAGTCGCCGGCCAGGTGGTAGAGCAGGACGGCGTCGGTGGTGCGGCCGCCGTCGTCGGCGTCGCGGGCGGCCTGCAGGGTGATGGCCTTGACAAAGTCCTGCTCGCGGTCGAGGGCGATGAGGGCGCCGCGGTCCTCGACCAGGCCGCGGATGTGGGTGCCGTCGGGGCGGATGTCGCCGATGAGCTTGCTGAACTCGCGCGTCTCGAGCACGAGCTCGCGCAGGGCCTCGTAGCAGAGGGTGGCAGAGGGGGAGGAGGAGGAGGAGGAGCTGTCGGCCGACTTCTGCAGGCCGGCCTGGGCCTGGGCCTGGGCCTGGGACTGCTCGCCCTCGTCCTCTCCCAGACAGATCAGCACCAGGTAGTTGACGGCGGCAGCGACGTTGGCGGCGCGGAAGTCGCGCGTGTAGTAGCCGATCATGCGGGCAAAGTTGATCTGGGCGAGCCCGCGGGTGCTGTGGCTCAGCAGCTCGTTGGCAGCGGCCAGGCTGGCGTCCGGGGTGCGCAGCAGGCCGTAGTAGGCCAGGGCGACGGCAAAGTGGACGGCGTCGACGTAGGCAAAGGCGTAGAGGTAGGCGACGGCGGGCTCAAAGAGGCCGGCCAGGACCTGCAGGTAAAAGTACATGGCGTAGGAGCCGGCAGCGACGCCGGGCGCGTTCTTGGCAAAGTGCTTCTGACCAATGTCGCGGACGGTCTCCTGCAGCTCGGCCAGGCCGTAGACGTCGCTGGCCAGCTCGGCGGCGCGGTCGCCCTCGCGGGCCAGGTTGAACTGCAGCCAGATCCAGTCGTGGACGTCGGTCTGCAGGTTGTCGAGGCTGCGGTTGGCGACGTCGCAGCGGCCGACGACCTTGTAGCAGGCCATGCGGAAGGGGTCGACGGAGCCCTCGGGGGCGTTGCGGGCGCGCTGGGTGTAGTCGCTGTTGCAGCGCTCCTGCATGGCGTGCTTGAGGCGGCGGTCCTCGCTGGACGCGTAGCTGTTGATGTAGCTGGCAAAGACGCGGTCGATGCCGCGGATCTGCGTCTGGTTGTCGTTGACGTACTGCGTCGCCTCGGCCACGTGACCTGACCGCAGCAGGTAAAAGATGACGGCCCACACGTACTCGCCCTGCACCTGCTGCAGGTCGACGTTGTCGGGCACCAGCATCTTCTGGGCCGCGCGCACGCGGATGTAGGCCTTGATCTTGCTGACCACGTCGGGGCGGCCGCCGAGGCTGGCCTCCTGCGGGAACTTTGCAATCTGCGCCTCGACCTCGCTGAAGAACTTGTGCTCCAGGAAGCGGTTGGCGCCGGCCAGGATGCGCTGGCGCATGGCGATGGCGCCGGCGCTGTGCGTGTTGGGGTCGAGGTAGGCGCGGGCGAATGTGCGCTGGCGCGGCCCGGGCTGGCCGCGGGACGGGTGTGCCGATGCTGCCGGTGCTGCCGGATGTGCCTGTCCGTCCGCCGCCGCTGCCGCCGTCTCGACGTCCTCGCCCACAATGTCGGCCATGGCCCGGAAGGCCTCGCTGACGAGCGTCGGGTGGCGGTCGCCGCCGAGGGCCGTCTCCACCGCCACCATCTCGCTGAAGATGGGAAAGGGTGCCGACGCGAGCCGGTAGTCGTTGAGCTTGTGGATGGTCTCGGCCAGCCGTGCCTGCTTCTCGCGCGTGTAGCGGTCGTCCATCGAGGCCGCACCGCCGCCACCACCGCCGCCGCCGCCGCCGCTGCCATTGCCGACACCGCTGCCAGGTCTCCCTCCACCGCCGCCGCCGCCGGCTCCTCCACCACCACCGCCGCCGGCGTGTGCCGACTCCACGTCGGTAAACTCGGACACGTGTGCTCCGATGCGGCTTGCCGACCCGATGACCGACCGCTGCGCCCGTGACCGCCCAAACACGCTGCCGCCACCGCCACCACCCGTTCTGGTGCCGGGCGTCTGTGACTGCGACTGCGACTGCTGCTGCTGCCGGCTGCGACGCGAGCGGCCAAAACCGCCGCCCGATGCGCTGCCGGCTGCGCCACCGCCGCCACCGCTGACGCTGCCGCCCGGCCCGGCCACGTCGGGTGTGCCGTACCGCTGCGAGGCCCCGACGCCAGCCAGCTCCTCGCGCGTCTTGATGCCAAAGTGCTGGTAGATGCGCTGGCGCTGGGCCTCCCACTCCATGGTGACGTTGTCCTCGAGAAAGCTGTCAAAGTCGCGCACCGACCGCTCGAGCCCGTCCGAGATCATGCTGAGCGTCGTCTTGGTCTGCAGGTTGGCCAGGTACGTGTCGACGTCGAGCTCGGGCGCCGGCCGCGACGCTGCTGCTGCGGCGGCGGCAGAGACAGAGGCGGCACCGGCCGTCGTTGCTCCTGCTGCTCCTGCTACTCCTGCTGCTCCTGCTGCACCCGCTGGCAGGGCCGAGCCCGGCCCACCGGTCGAGAAGATGCCAAAGTTGCCCAGGTCGCGCACGGCCGAGCCCGGGTCGACGCCAGAGGCCGCCAGCACGTAGTGGGCCTTGCCGTCGATGCCAGCCGACACGGCGGAGCCGCCTGCGGCCGCGGCAGCCGAGCCCGCCTGGCCCCGTGGACCCAGCTTGCGCAGCTTCTGCCGCAGGTCGCCCAGCCCGAGGTGCAGCCCCGGCAGGTCGCTGCCACCGCCGCCACCGCCGCCGAGGCCGTCCAGCCCGCCGCCGTCCAGCCCGCCATCGTCGCCGCGCTTCTTGCTCTTGGCCAGCAGGCTGTCAAAGTACGCACCCGACGCCGCCGGCCGGCCACCAGCACCGGCACCAGCAACAGCAGCACCGCCAACACCAGCGCCAGCACCGCCCGGCCCGATGCTGCCTGCCTGGGATGCGCGCAGCCCGAGACCCAGGCCCAGGCCCAGGCCTAGGCCCGCTGCCGACGGCGCCGGCTGCTGGAAGCGTGCGGCAGCCGCCTGCGTCTGTGCCCGCGACGGGTTCGTGTCCCAGAGGCTGGCGCCAAAGACGCTCTGGTTGGCTGCTGTCGCCGCCGTCGTGCCGGTGTTGCTGCCGGCATTGGCGTTGCCGGCCGGGTTGGCGGCCGTCGATGCACTGCCAAACAGCGAGCCGCCAAACGTCGAGCCCGAGCCCCCGACGGCCGTGCTTCCGCCAAAGAGCGACATGGCGGAGAGCGAGAAAGACAGAGGGAGAGAAGAGGTGTGGTTCGATCAAAAAAAAAAAAGAAAAAAAAAAGACAGAGTCGGTCGCGTCCGTTTGCGGCTCTCTGGGTGCCTCCCAGTTGCTGCGGGCGTCCTCTAAACCGACGATTCGTGGGGCCCGTGGGAGGAGAGGAGGGAGGAGAGGAAGGACGCGTCGCGATGTCGGATGTCTTGGGGGGATCGTGGATCGTGAGTGCAAGGACAGTCGTCTTCGCGTGTTTTTATTTATTCTCTTTTTTTAGATGCAAATCAGGGAGCTTGGAGATGTTGCTAGTTGGTCCAAGCGCCAGGGACCAAAAAACTGGGGCTGTCTACGAGCACATTGGTCTGGTTGCAGACCCTAAAGCCGCTGTGTCGTGCCTTCCATGTTTTCTGTCTATTCCTTTCCTCTTCTCTTCCTTTCCCCTTTCTCACTTTATCCTTTCTCACTCTATCCTTTCTCACTTTATCCCTTTCCATTGCTCCCCCCTACTGCTTCCACCCCTCGACGGCCACGTTCACCTTGTCGCGGTACGCGCGCTGCGTGCGCAGCTGGTCGAGCATGACCTCGTACTTGGCCTGCAGCAGCTTGGCCTCGCCGGCGTCGGCAGACGGCGGGACGACGCGGCCGCCGCGGGTCATGCGGGTCATGATATCCCAGAGCGGCTCGGTCTGGGGCTTGGCCAAGCCGCCGCTGCTGGCGGCCTTGGCGCCCAGCATGGCGGCGCCGTGGACGACGGCGGCGCTGTCGTAGCCGGGGATGACGACGGGCAGGCCGCAGGCGGTGGCGATGAGGCCGACGAGCAGGTCGTTGCGGCACTGGCTGCCGGACATGAAGATGCTGCGGATGGTGTGGCCGGCGCCGTTCATGGCGTCGACAATCTGGCGCGTCTGCAGCGCGATGAACTCGAGCGCGCCGTAGTAGGCCAGCGCCAGCCCGTCGGCGCCGGCGTCGCCGTGGCTCATGCCGACGAGGGCGCCGCGCATGTGCGGATCCGCCAGCGGCGACCGGTTGCCCCAGAGGTCGCCGTAGAAGAACTGGTGGCGCGCCACGTAGCCCACGGCCGGCGCGCCGTCCGCCTTGGCCAGCGCCCGCAGCCGCCCGTTGAGGTGGTCGTAGATGTTGGTCTGGGCCGCCGTCGCGGCTTGCTGGCTGGCCGCATACGCCGGGTGCGTCTCCACCACGTGGCGGATCAGCTCGCCCGTCGCCGACTGCCCGCCCTCGGCCATCCAAAAGTCGGGCAGCACCACGTCGCGGTACGGGCCCCAGACCCCGTCCACAAACACGGCGTCGTGCGACATGGCCAGGTGGCACGTCGACGTGCCCGCCACCGCCGCCAGCCGCGTAAACGCCTGGGCCACGGTGTGGGCGTTGGCGCTGCTGTCCCCCAGGTCCACCTGCGCACCCACCGTGCCGATCCAGCCCGCGTACGCGTCGATGACGCCGCTGCCCACAGCGATGCCCGCCGGCAGCCCCAGCTGGGCCGCCGCCTTGGCCGACAGCGGGCCCACGAGCTCGCCGGCCGACAGGTACTGGCCGTTCTGCAAGTAAAATAGTCAGCAAACAGATGCCATCAGGGAAAAAAAAATCAAACTAGGCTAACCACCCCGTTGACGCCGCCGACACGCTTAAAGTCGTCCTCGGCCAGCTCGCCGAGCCCCACGGCCTGGTAAAAGTCCTCCTGCCAGCCCTTGACGCTGCCGTCGACGCCCACCGGCACGTAGCCCTGCTTGCACACGGTGCTGCAGAAGCTGCGCGTCTCCGACCCGGTGGCCAGGTGCGTCAGCGCGTCGGCCAGGTCGTAGAATTTGCAGCGCGCAAACGCCGCCGGCGTCATGTGGTTCTTGAGCCACAGCACCTTGGGCATCTCCATCTCCACGTTCATCGTCCCGCCCACGTAGCGCAGCAGGTTGTGGCCCGTCGCGTTGATCGCGTCCGTCTCCTCGATCGCCCGGTGGTCCAGCCAGAGGATAATGTTGCGCTTGTCCGGGTCTGTTGCAGCTGCTGCGTCCTGCGGGTTCTCCGGGTGCAGAAACGTCTTGGTCACCGTCATCGGCTCGTCCGTGTCGTGGCTGAACACGGCCAGCGAGCACGTCGCGTCAAAGCCGATGCCGCGGATCGACGACGGCGCCACCCCGGCCTGCGCCACCGCCTGCTGCACCGAGCTGCACACCTGCGTCCAGATGTCTGTCGTCGATTGTTCCTGGGGAGCGTGAGCATGAGCATGGGCATGGGCATGGGCATGGGCATGGGCATGGGCATGGGAATGGGCATGGGAATGCACGTACATAATGGATCTCTTCCAGCCCGTGGGCCACCCGCCACAGCTTAATGTCCTCCGACGCCAGGCCCTTGATCTCGCCGTCGGCGTCGATCACACAGGCCCGCGCAGACCCGGTGCCGACGTCGACGCCAATGTAGTACTGCTGCAGTGTGAGCGGGGCTTTGCCGGTGATCGCGCGTCTGAGAGAGGCTTACATCGTTGCTCGTGCTGCCCATGGTCAATTGGGCGGAGAAAAGGGCCAATGGGCAGAGATAAGGGAAGCAGAGTCAAGATGTCCAAGATGGAGATGTCCGAGATGGAGCAGAGGGCAGAAACAAACGAGTTGCCAGGACCAGAAGCTGGCTGCGAAAAAGGATATTTGCTGCTCTTAAAACCCCCGAGAATTTATGGGTTGCAGAGGGGTTCAGATGACCATCGTGACTCGGCCGTTTACGTGTGTCTTAGCTGGGGGGGGGGAAGCTCAGAGGACGCAGCTAGCTTGCCTTTTGGCCCTGGGTCGACCGACGTGCGGGGACGTCGCGCGGTCTGGAGGCTGATCCAGTCGCGCACCTCGCTCTTTTCGCCGTTTTCCCCGATCGCCGACCCCCCCCCCTCCCCCTAAGCTTCAGCGCGCTTCGGTTGGGGCTGCCCTATTAAACGACCGCCGGTCACACGTTGTTGTTGGGGCCGAAGCCGGATGGGGCCAAAGCAGGGCAGAGCCAGACCATGGCCAGCCTGGGCAGGTCATAAAGCAGGACAGTCGGCGGCCACGGGACCGAGAAAACATCGTGACGAGATCGATCGCAGTCAAAGGGGTCCGGGGACCATTCGGACGCCTGGGCGATTGGCTGGCTCCCCTGCCGTGGGCGCTGTGCTGTGGCGGCAGGCGCTGGAAAAGAGGGGAACACGGTGTGGGACCGCCAGGTGAGGGCGACTGTGGTGGCTTTTTAGATGGCTGCGACCTAGCGTTCACTTTCTAGTGACTTTTGTGACTTTTGTGGCCTAAGATTGCAATTTACGGCAGCTCTCACAGGCTGCTGCTGCTGCGTCACCGCTTTTCCACCACCATGGCTGCACCAGACGCCTGGCATGAGGCTGCCATCGCGCGCTCCTGGAACCAAGTCGTCGGCGACTACAAGGTGCGTCCATCGAGAAGAAGAAAAAAAAAAAGAGGGCCTTTTGGCGGCGGAGCCATGCACACCATCCAGGAACGCCACCACCTGACAACAAGGCCAGATCTTTCACGACGTCCGCGCACGCGGGGGCACCGTCGACGATCTCCCAGCACATCTGCGGGCACGGGGGTAAGACAGGCGAGAGAGAGAGAGAGAGACGGCCGGCTGCAGACGGCAGACTTGAGGCTCCAGGCGAGCAGCCACGCGCTCGCACACACATCTCGCACACATCTTGCTGACGACTGCTTGGCGAAACATTGTCGTCCAGGCAGCAGACGAGACCGGATGCCAAGGCTGAAACGAACGGCTCCGACAGCCACGCCCTTGCAGACGGTGCTGATGCTGCTGCGCCCGAAACAGCAGATGCGGGAGGGCTCCCAGCGGCTGAGGAGCCCAGCGCGAGCGACGACGTAGCAGCAGCAGCTGCTGCTGCTGCTGCTTCTGCTACTGCTACTGCTACTGCTACCGCTACTGCTGCGGCGGCGGCTCCGGCGGTATGTCTGTAGAGATCAGAGGACGGAGGGAACATCCCCTGGGTGATCGCCGTCCTCGAACAGAGATTTTCTTTGCTGACCAGCCTAGCAGCCTGGCCTCTTGGGGCCACAGACGGTGATGGGCAACGTGGGAGGTAACTATTATGTTGTCTTTTTTTCTGTTTCTTTTTCTGTCCTCTTTTTCTGTTTCTTCTTCTGTCCTCTTTGTCCCTGCTAACCGCCAGACGACAACCTCAAGAAGCTGCTCATGTCCTGGTACTATGCCGGCTACTACACAGGCCTCTACGAAGGCCAGCAGCAGGCCGCCGCCGCTCAGCCGCCCGCCCAGCAGCCCTGACCAGAACGAGCCGAAGAGCCGAGACAGGGTGGCGCACTGCAATTCCGGCAAACAAGCAGGTCGCGGTGCCGACGGGCAAGGTGTGTGGGCAAGACGAGCAAGGGGACTTGACTAGATGGGGCAGACCGGGGGGGGGGGGGAAGTGCTACCGAATCTCTAGATCTCGAAAAAATAAAGAGAAACGCAAAACGCAAAACGCAAAATGCAAAATGCAAAGCGCAAAGCGCAGAGCGCAGAGCGTAGAGCGCAGAGCGTAGAGCGCAGAGCGCAGAGCGCAAAACCGCAAGAGGAAAAAAGCCAAATCGGCTGCCCGGGGGGGTGTCATCTGTCCGTCTGATCGACGGACTCGTGCCAAGGGGTCCAGCCAACCCCTTCTGACACGCGTGCTGTTTCCAGGAGACGGACCGTCAGCAGGCCGGCTCAGTCAAGCGCCCCGGGGCGGTCGAGCTGTGACAAAAGGAGGCGGGGCGGCAGTGCTCATGTTCTGCAGGCGTCCAAGGTGTGTGTGTCTGCCAGAGTAGCAAAGATACCAAGCCTTCGGAAGCTCTCGGCTCTCGGCCAGCTGCTGAAGATGTCGTTTCACCACGGATGCGACGCTGCCTTTATGCCTGTTTGGGACAAGAAATCGGAGGACGACGTCCAGACGAACAGAGAAGCTGGCAGCTCTCGGCTACGCGGTTGTTGGCATTCATACAAATCCTGACATTCCTGGCGGTCCTGGCAGTCCTGGATGCCCGAGTAAACTCGTCGCAGTCGTCAGGCAAATTCAGAGTCCCAACGACCCGTTGCTTGGCCACTGCCGGACCACGGCACGCTTTGGGTTTTAGCGCCCTTCAGATGGCATAACCTTCCTTGGCAGCTAGCTTCAGGGGCGTTTGGGGCGATAAGGTTCACTAGGGCCCGCTGGGAGGCTCTATTAGCTATTAGGGGGGTGTGGATGCGACCCCGTACGGAGGTCGAAGCGTATTTTGCCATATCCACCACACTGACAAATTCTATTACAAGCTTAACGAGTGGCACGGTCGGAGGTGTCAGCGAAGAGCTACATACGAGCATTGGATGGTGGACGGTCGGTCTATGAGTAATACTCTGGACGGAGCGCCGTATGCGCAGGATCTTGTGTTGCCGCTCTCGCTGTCGTCATAGCTACTGCAACGTCCAGGACAATGTTGTTCAAAGCCAGGCAAGGCTCATCCGCCCGACCAAAATTGACACTGCCAGACCGGACTGCCGACCTGCATGCCGTTTTGGCCAGTAATAATTACAGATATGCATACTCGTGGCAGTTCAAATTCCCACACAGATACGGTTAAGAAAGGGTCCAAGCGGCCCGCATGGGCGCCTTCCCCCCCTCCCTTATTAACGGTGGGCGAGCCAAAACACCATCCGAGACAGATCTGCCACAGCACCGCTACCCCAACATGGAAGGAAGAAGAAATTGAAAAAAAAAAAAAAAAAAAGGGTCCCGCCCCTCCAGACAAGCATAGAAGCCTATACGGTGCTCGCCCAGAACGCCAATTCTTGTTAGTGTTTGGGGTGGCATCCTGCCGAGAGGCGCTACCAACTTTTCAGCAGCTCCCCCCCCCCCCCGGGTCGATGAGCCTCAGCGTAGCATTCTTGGGGACCCTTTTTCCTGGCCAGACCCTGCCCTCGAGTTTTTCTCTTTCCCATCATGTCTGTCTCTCGGGACTTCTCCCCAAAGCGCAGTGGCGTGCCGGAGACTCGAGACGCCGAACATGGTCTCCCTATACGGATGATTGTCGCCATCTGTTTCGAAAGCGCTAGGGGGTGTTGTCTTTGGCTGTGGCATGCACACATTGTGCCCTTTTGTGCCTTTTGTGCCTTTTGCGCCTGTGCCTGCGCCTTCCCCCTTGGACTTGGCCGACCTCCTGTCCCCCCTTCCGTAGAGACGAAAGAAGCCACACCCCCTTCTCCTGGCCACCACCCCCCCCTCCCTTGAAGAGCCGCGCTCGGTGGGTTGCACCCCCGGTCGTAGGATCGTCTGCACTTACGTAGAGGCCGATACTTAGTCTCCTCTTGTCTCCGGGAAGCGAAGCCAAGATTCGTTTATGTTCTGGCCTCTGCCCAACTCCTTTAATTGTTTCTGTTTCCTCTCTCCTCTTCTCTTCCTCCTCTTTCTTTCTCTCTTCTCTTCTCTTCATACCTATCTTAAGTCGTCTTGATATTCAACGGAAAGACGTTCCATTCTTTTCTTCTCTCCTTTTTTTGTTTCCTTTTTTTCTCGTCCATCGAGCAGGCCCTCGCCATCCAGATACCCTTCATCACGGTCCCTAGCGGAATTCATACAGTACTCTTCTAGTCTTTCAGTTTGCGTATTTCTTTTTTTTTTCTCGCTCTTCGCCTTTCGCTTTCCGGCCTCTTCGAGTCACCATGAAGTTCTCTGCCGTGTTAAGTCTGGGTCTCGCCCCGGTGGCGCTCGCCAAGGCCGTCCACAACGTCTACCCTGCTGGTGCGGCTGCTCGCCGGTCCCCGAGCAAGCACAGCAACGCCGGCAGCGACAGCAGCGACAGCAGCGTGGCGCTCGGCTCCCTGGGCTCCTCCAGCCTCAGCAGCGTCGAGGCTGCCCTGCTCGCGTCGTCGGGCTTCGCCGTCGGCACGCTGCAGAACGTTATCATCATCTGGGTCAACGGCGGCGGCGCGGCCACGACGACGACGGTGAACGCGGTGTCGACGGTGACGCAGACCATCACGGCCGGGGCCACCAACGCGGCCGAGACGACGTCGGCGGCAGCGGCAGCCACGACGACTGACGCGGCGTCGACCACGGTGGTGGCCACGGGCGCCGGCGCCACGCACACGGTCACGGTGGGCGGCCCCAAGGGCCTGGTGTACGAGCCCGACAGCATCACGGCGGCCGTGGGCGACATGGTCATCTTTACGTTCCTGAGCCAGAACCACACGGCCACGCAGTCGGCCTTTACCACGCCGTGCGAGGCCCTCGCCGGCGGCATGGACTCGGGCTTCCAGGCCAACGTCAACAACAGCGTCAACCCGCCGCCGCAGGTCGCCATGCAGGTGATGGTGGACACGCCATTGTGTAAGTAGTCTGTCTCTGTGGTTTTCGCTACGATCAGAACACGACTAACATTCCCAGGGTTCTACTGCCGCCAGTCCGGCCACTGCGGCAAGGGCATGACCTTTTCCATCAACCCCACCGCCAACAAGACCCAGGCCCTGTTCCAGCAGATGGCCATTGCCCAGAACGGCACCGGCACCGACAGCGGCATCACCGGCGGCACCACCACCGCTGTCACCAGCGGCACCGCCGCCACCACCACTGCCGCTACCGCCGAGGCCAACTCGCTGACCGCCACCCTCGGCGCCACTGCCACCTCTTCCACCGCCGCTGCCGCCGGCACCGGCGTCGTCGTCGGCACCGGCACCCTCAACTCGGACGGCTCCTGCGCCTGCGCCGTCATCTGCGCTGCCGGCTCCTTCCCGACCGCCGCCGCACAAGGTCTCGGCGCCTTTGGCGGCATGGCCGGCGCGCTGCCGTCGACGGCTCTGGCCACAATCAAATAAGAGAGGTGGAAAGGACAGTCGTGTCGTGCCTGAAGAGTTTTTTTGTTTGATGCTGTGTAGATTTCTATTTCCACGTGTTTTTTTTCCCCGGTGATGCAACAAAGGCTTCATGTCCGAGAAACAGGACAGGGGACAGGGGACAAGGGACAGGCCCGAGGAAAACAAGGGGCACAGGGAAGAGGACTAAACCATCTGCTTTGTTCTTGTGGTTCTTTTTTGGCTTTTCTTTGTCTTGTTTTCCTCGCGCTCTGCCTCTCCAAGCCCGCTCTGTGCTTGCCGGATGAAGGTTTTTTTATATGACTGGTTCGTATTTTTTTGTTTCTGGATGGATTTAATATGGACAAATATAAATTTGAAAAAAAAAAGGGGCGCCTAAATGTGTCTTGTAGTCTTTCGTGGAGAGGAAAAATAGTACCGCCAGACAGCGTCTTCTATCTCTACATTTCTGTCTGTCAGTGCTCTCTCTCTCTCTCTTTCTCTAGCCTACGGCGTAGTCGACGGATGGAGGGCCGCTGACCGGTCACGGTGCACGTGAATAAGGCTTTGATTCATGGCAGAGCTGGCCCTGCCTATCATCATCGTAGATGTGTAAACAAAAAGCTTTAAACAAAAAGAGAAAGCAAACCTCCGTCGCTGCTTTTGCCACACAAATAGGGGGGCGCAAAGAAATAAAAAAAAAAGGACTGCTATCCTTAAAAAGAGCTGCTCTCTCTAAAAAAAGATTGCTCCTTGAAAGGACTGCTCTCCTTCAAAAGCCAAAAACTCCTTTCCCATCCCCCGACCCCGGTTCGCCTGGACAGCTGGTATTCCTCCCAGAAAAGCAAATCCAAAAAAAAATAAATCAGTCTGAGCCGTGAGGCGGGTGCGTCATGGGACATGTATGTGGTGAGTATCGGCAAGGCTGTGCCGGACACGCACACGCACCCGAAGCCCTTCAGGGGGGGGGAGGAGGAGAGGTAGTTTGGGTGGTCTACTTCTTGTCTCCTCCTCCGCCCGCGGTCGATTTCTTTGCATCGGCTGAAAAAGACGTCAGTCAGCACACACAGAACGATCACTCACAGAAGGCAAGGGGAAAGGGGGAAAGAATAATTTTTTTTAAAAAAAAAGGAAAAAGAAAAAACTCACCGGCTGCCTGCTTCTCCCGCATCCGGGCGGCCAGGGCGTCGCGGTCGCGCATCCTCTCAGCATTGCTTTTGTTGCTTGATTTTTTCTGTCCATGTTAGAGCCAGGAGAGAGAGGGAGACGAGGTCAAAAGTCCACGACTCGGCGGTTCCGGGCACGTACCAGCGCGGCCTGAGCCTTCTGGTTCTTCTCGCGCGCCTTGTCGCGCTGGTTGCCACGAGCCATAGTGATAGCGATCCACAAAGGAAACCAGGTAACAAAAAAAGTGAAAACCTAGGAGGTGAAAAAAAGGGGTCCAAGAAAGGACGAGGGTGGCTTGTGCGAAAAAAAGAAAAAAAAAGAAAACCAACGGTGGGTGGCCTGGGTTGCGTGGTTAGAAGTCAGAAGTCAGGAGAAGGGAAAAAGAGGCCACCAGCTTGTGGCCGCGGCCCGGAGAGGGCAGAAAAAAGGCGGTGAAGCTTGACCACGGGGGCGGTCAGCGGGGGGAGTGGGATGAGAAGAACAAATTCTGCCGTGTTCCATCACCCACGCACCCGCCCACTTGGCGCCCGAGGTTGCGTGCCAATCATTTGTGCACTGCCCATCTCTGGCCTCGTTTTCTGGCCGTTTTGGGGTGGCATGGCGCCTTTCGCCTCGCCTTCGCCGACTGGAGGCGGAAGGTGGGATGCGTCAGCAGCAACAGCCAGGCCTCCGTTTGGGTCTTCTCTCTTTTTTTGTCTGTCTGACGAGCGTTCCATGTTTTTGTGTATCTCCTTTTGTTTCCCGTTGCGGCCGCATCTGAGGCCATAACCGGGCGCCTACTCGTACAAAATAGTCTTGCTCTCTCTCCTGCTCTGTCTTGTACCCACCTCTGTGCCGTGAAACACGCCGAGCTTCCCTGTCGGCCACCCGCAGTCGTGCTGCTGCGTGCTGCTGCGTGCTGTGCTGCCAGGAGCAGCCAGGCGCTTACCCGCAGCACGCAGGGCACATGCAAACGCTACACGGCCGGTCCTGTACGAGCACATGTTGAGCTTTGCAGCTGGGGGAGCATGGCCTGACCAGCCTGCCAGTCTTCGGCACAGAGGTCTTCTGCACAAAGGCGCTGGTGGGGATTGTGGCTGGACATTGGGGTGGTTGTGGCCTGGTGTCGTGTCCAATGCCCTAAAGGATCTCCCAAGGATGGCATCCATCCCACGCGATGGGGGATTCGCAGTAATACAGTAACTCCGTATTATATAATAATACGTACGAGAATGGCTCGTGGAGCGGCTCTCGCTCGCTCCTCCTTCACCTTGTCATACTCTTGCCAAAAGGAGCGCTGACGCAGTTGACGACCCGGGCGTAACGCTCTGCTGGGTCCTTGACTGCGGACGTCACTGCCCGCACGCCGTCCTCAGGAGCGCACTTACCTTGTATGGTGGTGTCTTACAGACAGCAGCAGCTCGTCAAAAGCTGCTGCCGCTAGAGCACATCAGCGCACATCAGCGGCCACGCCCAAAGTGGGTCCCTCTAATGGACAATGCCACCACCTGAAACAGCGCATAAGGCTTCGCACCCAATCGACCGCCCGTGCAAGGCTGCCCTTGAAGGACAACCCAAACCCGCCAGCGCGACTCCAGGCCGCCAGGATCGCGACCCACCCTCCTCCTCCTGCAGCAACCTCCTCCCCTCCGCAGATGGCATTGCGCGATGTGGACCGGCTGGATGGTGACGCATCCCGTCGTGGACCTGGGGCTGTCTCGCTCCCCCTCTTCGTCTCTGCGGCCGATCGCCGGATCTTGTTCGTGTCTGCATGCATTTTCATTTGCACTTTTCTCCCATCGATACTGGATGGACTATCCCCAAGGTGGAAGTGCCAGTGCCAGGAACGCCATCCCATCTTTTTGCTGCCCCCTTCTCTCTGCAACCTGTCAGGCTCTTCGTTTTTCTCTCTGCCGTGTTCCGAGATGGGGCACAAGACAGACATGTGGGACGCTGCAAACACTGCAAACAAAGGCATCTCGTCTCAGAACGGGATGCCGGTCCGTGGTAAAGTTGTGAAACTATCACACCAAGAAGCAGTGGCGCTGTGGCTCACAGCGACCCTTCTCTCCCCTCTTTCCCCCGTCTCAAATGCAGCAGGTAGACCAAAAAAGAGACGGGAAGTGCAGAGGCCCCGCCGGACGGACCTGGTTCCATGGGCCATGGCTCCGTACGCATGCACACCCATGTCCCGAACAGACCTCCGCGCCAAACAAACCATTGGCCAGGGCCGTCTGTAAATGCGAAACAAAAAATTGCGAACAGTCTTGCACCAGACCCGAGAGATCTGGTCCTCTGCTCTGGCTCCTTGGTGCCTGTTCTCTTTCTCTTCTCCTCTTCTCTCGCACCCTCTCTGCCTGGTCGCACACGAGCCCAGCCCAGCTTCAAAGCCGAACCCATTGGACGGCTGCTGCCCATTGTTCCCCAAACGGACAATGACAAGCCCCCCCCCCTCCCCTCCCCTTCCCTTTCACCCACGACGTATTAAAGACGCCCGCTAGCCCACCACTTGCGCTTCCTTTGAGCTTGTTTGAACAGTTTGTTTGTTCTCCCCGAACAATGGTGACCAGGTTGTAGACCAACAGAGTTCAACCTGTGCTTTCCTCTTTTTGTTCCTGTTCGTTTTTATTCTCGGATTCCCGCCTCTGCCTTTCGTTTGCATCTTTCCTCTCTTCTTGCCTAATACTGTTTCTTCATCTTGACATACGCAAAAGCTGGTTCTTTTGATTCCTTCCATTTTTTCCCCTCTCTCTCTCTTCCTCTTTCCATCCATCGTTCTGCTAGTCAGACCTTCACCGACGTTTATAGTTTACACGCTTTGTGCAAGACACAAAACATCATTTCCCACTCACCATGTTCCATCTTTCCTCCAACTCGAAGCTCCGGGGCATCGGCTACAAGGCCCTCAATGTCCTTCGCGCCTGCAACATTGTTGCGCTCCTGGCCGTCACCGTTGCCAGCTGGGTCATGATCGTCATGACGGGCATCGACGGCACGTTTTTCTTTTTCGACGCCATCACCCACATCTTCGTCTCGTCGATTGCCATGTTCCTCATCCTGAGCGAGGTGCAGTTTGGCCCGCTCAAGCGCTACTTTGAGCGCTCGTGGCCCGTCTTCAGCGACCGCCACGGCTTCCTCTGGCTGGGCACCGCCATGGTCCTGCTGGGCTGCGACATGCTGGCGAACCTCAACAAGTCGGCCTACTCCAGCAAGAACATTGGCCTGCCGCTGTGGCGCCTCATCCTGGCCGCCGGCATCCTGTCCGTCACCTTTGGCGTCTTCAACTTTGTCGCCACCGTCGTCTTCCGCGACGGGTCCGCCCACCTGACCGCCCGCATGATCCGTGCCGACGGCAACCTGGCTGACGGCGGCAACCTGGGCATGGGCGTCCGCAGCCACGACCTCAAGGGCTACTACCCGCCGCCCTCGCGCAGCGGCTCCTCCTCCAGCGCCCGCTACAACCCCAACAAGGAGGACGGCATGTTCTCCGAGCGCAGCCTGTCCATGACTCAGCAGGTGCGCGCCCCGGCCCCCGTCGCCGACAACACCACCGCCGCCCGCTTCAAGCGCGCCACGCAGCTTTTCAAGAACCCGTTTGGTAATGGTAGTGGTGGCGGCGCTTCCAAGCTGCAGATCGGCAAGCCCATTCCCGTCGACACCGACGACTACATGCACACCACGGACGTCGGCAACGTCGACATTGAGCGCGCCGCCGCTGAGGCCGCCGCCAGTCGCAGCTTCGCCGACTGCGAGAGCCACTATCCCGACGACCGCGCCAGCCCCATCCTGCCCGACGTGCACCGGCCGCCCACGGCCCTGCACCCGGCCATGACCGGCAAGGCGACCCACTACAGCACGGCCAACATGGATCAGTTCTAGGCGGCGGAAGGGGGGGGGGTGTCTTCCATGAGATGGAAAGACAAGGGCTTTCTCCTCTTTCTTCTCCTTTTTTTTTCCCTCTTCATTTCCCCCGTTGTGCAGAGACAGGAGTATTCAGAGACTTGGCGTGTCGGCGTTTGTTTATCTGTATTTGTACTTGTATTACTTTCTTTTCTTCTTTTGCTCTTGCTTTCGCTTTCGTTGCTGAGCTTCCTCGCGTATTTCCCTTTGTTGATACCCGAGATCCGCATCAGTAATAACAAGCAACCCGACCGATCTGGTCGTTAATTTGGCTGTTAATTGCATATTATCTTACTTGTAAGATAATGTCATACGACTACATTCTTGCCTAAAATAAACATGGTGATGTCACCAATGTTGTTCCACGTGACTGCAAGGTGGCCATTTGCGTGTCTTATGTCAGCAGCGTCGTAGCTTCCGAGACAAAACACTTTTTCCAGCTCATCAGAGCGCCTGCTTCATCCTTTCCTCGTGTCCACCTCCTTGCTTGAACCCAACTACCATCAAAGGAGAAGAAGAGAGGCGACAGCCTCCTGTGAGCGGTTCCGTCGGATACCCAGTGGCTTCTTTTTTTTCCCCTCTTGTTTTCTTTCCATTCTTTCCTCCTCGTACCACTCCCGGTGCTCTGCACTCGCGCGCATTGAAGCCTTTTTGCCCCCTCTCCCCTAATTGTCCCGGACGATCCTTTTCCATCCATCGTATTCTTCCCCTTTTCTCATCAGAAACCATCAAAGACTTGTCGCTAGGACTGCTAGAAAGAGGGAGAAGTGAGAGAGGTTTTTTTTTCCCCATAAGGACAGGGGGGACTGGGCTCGCCTGCCTTGTCTCTTCTGGTTTCTCTCTTTGTTGCCCAACTCTTGCTGCGTGTGAAGTGCCCAAATCAAGGAGAGGGGAGGAGAGAGAAAGAGAGAAGGCGGGGGAATCTCTTGATGCTGTGTCTGCCCTCTCTGGGCCTGATACCCAATACTACAAATAATCGCAAAGCCGATTCTCTTGGCGGTGCTTCCCAGCCCGACGTGGCAAAGGCTTGGACCTTCCTCCCCTTTGTCTTGTCGTCTCCAACCGCCGCCGTCTCTGTTTTTCTCGTCCGCGGCCTCCGCTTTGCATGACTGACCTGGCGCTCGCAACCCGAGCTGCTGCGAGAAGGGGGGATTGGAAGACGGCCAGATAGCTTTCCCTCTGCCTCTCGAATTGAGAACGTGGCACGTCCAGCGCCTCTTCACTTTTTTTTTTTTCTTTCTATTCTCTTCTCGTCTTCCTCATCTCTTTCATCTCTCTCGCCTCGCGCTCTGCTCGTCCCGCCAGGATGTCGTACGAAGACCACTCCGAGGATGTCTCGGCCGACTTCCGCGACGCCCTCGAGGGCCTGACCATGAACTCACGCGTGGAGATCACCACGCTGACTGTCATCGCCCGCGAAAACACCGAATATGCACATGCCATCTCAGAGGTGCTGCAGGACCACATAAAAAAGGTAAGTCCTCAATCGCCTGTCCGTGTCGTCGTCCTCCGGTAAACATGCCAGCTAACGGCCTGGCCAGGTGACGCCTGCTCGCAAGCTGCCCGCTCTCTACCTGCTCGATTCCATCGTCAAGAATGTGGGCACGCCCTACACGATCTACTTCAGCCGCGGGCTGTACACCACCTTTATGGACGCCTATGCGTCCGTCGACAACATGACGCGGCGGAAAATGGACGAGATGCTCAAGACGTGGAAAGAGTCCGTGCCTGGGTCTGTCGACCCACGGCCGGTCTTCTCGCCTGACACGGTGCGGCCCATCGAAAACGCCCTGATCAAGGCTCGCGCCTCGGCCTTCCAGGCCCAGCAAGAACACATGCGCAGCGAGCAGCAGCTGTTGAGCAGAGGCCGTCCGCACAGCGCCATACCCTACCGCGAGACGCCAACGCCACCAGGCGGACGTCCGGGCTACCCTCCCCAGGGTCCGCCCAGCTCCTACCCCCAACAACCTCAGCAGCAACAGCCGCCGCCGCAGCAGCCGCAGCAGCAGCAGTCAAACATCTATCCATTACAACAGGTGAGTATACAGGAAATCCAAAGACCAACTAAGAAAGCACACACACACACACAGAGAGAGAGAGAGAGAGAGAGAAAGCTAACCATCCCGGCTCAGCCGTCCACACAGTCCACGCCTCAACCTCCATCCGTCGCGTCCGCCTCGCCGTTTCCGCCTCCGCAGTTGACCCAGGCATGTTTCCCACCCGCCGGCTCGGTCCCCAGAATAACCATAGAGTCGGTAAAAGATGATATCGAGCGGTTGATCCATGCAACCAAGGCGGAATTTGCAGAGAAGTCGTATGATGCCAGTGTAGCAGCAAGGCTGAAGGCACTACTGGACCTGCAGATGATCCTAAAGAGCCAAAACCTCGAGTACGACAAGTTGATGCTTGTAAAGAACCAAATTGATGCGCTCTCTGTAAACTTGCCGGCCCATCTCAAGGCCCAGGTTGCCCCTACAGCAACGCCGCCGGCAGGGTTCGCCCCGTACCAACCGCCGTCGGCATCAGCATCTGCCGGAGCACCAGCGCCAGCACATCAGCCACTCTCAGCAGCGGTCGCAGCCGCTGCTGCTGCCGCCTTGGCGGCTGCGCGGAATCAGGGGGCGGCCGCCCAACCACCACTAGCTGCTGCACCCCAGCCGGCGGTGTCGATCGACTCGCTGCTTGGAAAGGGTGCATTGGCGGCTCTCTTGGCTGCTCGGCAGCAGCAGCCACAGCCGCAACCGCAGCCGCAACCACAGCCGCAACTACAGCCGCAACTACAGCCGCTGCCGGCAGCAGTCTCAGCATTGTTTGCACCACCGGCTCAGCATGCTCCTGGGCTTCCCATGGGAGGCGTCGCACCGACCGCAGGCGGCAACGCCGGCAATCCGCTCGCGTTGATGGACATGCTGCGGAAGGCCGGACTGCTGCAGCAGCCAGGGGCCTCAGCACCACCGCCTGTGACAGCCCCCACGCCGGTAGCACTGGCCTCGGGCCTGGCCAATGCCATCCAGTCGGGCTGGCTGCATACCTTGGGAGCGCGAGAGCCTCTGCGGGAGATCCGAAACGAGATCTCCTTCCAGACAGCGTCTCTGAAAAAGTGAGTCTGGACAGATCCTCTCTCCCTCTCTATATCTATCGCAGTGTGCCGATTTAACTAAACTGACCATTCGTAGATTCCGTCCGCATTTGCTCTCGCTGATGTACGACGACCTCGGCCCGCCGTGTACGCAGTGCGGCCGGCGTTTCCGAACAGACGATGCCGGGCGCACAGCCAAGACTGCGCACATGGACTGGCACTTCCGCGTGCACCAGCGCATCGTCGAGGCCGAGAAGCGCGGCCAGCATCGCAGCTGGTATGTCGACCCCACGGACTGGATACGTTCGCGCGAGGCTCCCGACGCCGACAGGGCCGACCTCGGCGGCGACGGCAGCGGCGGCCATGGGAACGGGGGCGGTGCCGGCGGCGGGCTGGGCAGCTCGTCGGGGGCAGCCGGCAGCGGCGGTGCCGGTGGATCCGGCAAGGTGCAGTGGATACCGGTCCCGAGCGGCGGCGCCGGCACCAACCAGGTGTGCCCCATCTGCCAGGAGCGGTTTGAGATGAAGTGGCTGGATGAGGCCCAGGAGTGGGTGTGGATCGACGCCGTCCAGATCGGCTCGCGGGTCTACCACGCCAGCTGCCACGCCGAGGCCACCAAGGGCGGCGTCAACCGCGATCACCCGGCTGCCGCAGCCATGGCAGCCATGCTGTCCGGGTCCGGCCCGCTGCCACCAACAGGACCGAGCATGGGATACGCGGCCCGGGACGGACGCCGTATCCGCAACACACCCGAACCCGTGCTGGGCAAGCGGAAAGCCGAAGACGGGTATTCTCCGGTGGCCAGCAGCAACAGTAGCATTCAGCATCAAAACCAACAGAAGCAGCAGCAGCAACAGCAACTACAACAACAACAGCAGCAACAGCAGCAGCACGCGAACAACCGCCGGGACACAGGACCGCCGCCAGGAGCTCCGCAAGGGCCCGGTGGTTTTCACGGCGGCGGACGCGAAAAGAGCGGCCGCAGCGGGCGCAAGAAGAAGCGCAACGGCGGCGGAGGCGGGGGCGGCGGCCGGCGGGGCCCGCCCGATCTGGACCGTGTCGACCCGGACATTGGCGGCGGCGGCAGCCGCGGCCACGGACGCAACGGCAAGCGAGGTGGTGCCGGCACATACTGGAATGACGGCGGGGGCGGCGGGGGCGGCGCAGGCGGCATGCACACCGACGGCGGGCCAGACGACGTCAAGGTCGATCTCAATGCGCTGCCGTACTAGGACTCAGGCCATGGATTTTTGGGGCGTTTTTTTTTCGTCTTGTTTTCCCTCCTTTGTTCTTTCTCTCTCTCTCTCGGTTGTCTAAGCATCACAACATTTGCGAAGCGGCGTGTCATGCTTCCTTTTTTTTCTCTCTACTCTTTTTCACCACAAGGGGAAAAGAGCATATGGGCGTTTGTTTTCGGGGCGTGCTGTGGGAAAAGGAGGGAGAGGGAGGGGGGAGGGAGAGGGAAGTCGGTGTCCTGTGTGTGTGTGTGTGTGTATGTGTGTATGTGGGTTTTGTTTTTGTTTCTGATTTGGCGGGTTTATTTGCTTTCCTTGTTTCCTTGCCCGCTTGGTTCGGTATCAGCGATCTAAAGATGCATAGCATTTGTCGGGAAGCATGGAAGAGACCAGGGCGCAAGACGTATTTAGAACATGTCAAATTCAAGCCTCACGGGCTATTCCTATTACTACCAGTTGCTTCGTGTAATGGCAAGGCACAAATCGAGCACGGATAGTACTTGCAGTTGAAAAAAACTCTTGTAAATTTCATCTACACACCACTTGTTTTCTCGGCTAATACCACCCACCATCAAGGAAACATGGACGGCCGGAGCTCTCCCGGCCCCAAGCGGCCGTTCATCGTCTCGTCCTTTTCCCATCCTGCCATCTATCAAGAGAAAGTGCATGCCATTCCATCCCTCACAAACCGAAAAAAAAAAAAAAAAAAGCGTAAACATTCCGAAACACCTTGCAATGCAGGAAGATCTCCCATGGCCCAATCCAGGGAGAGAAGACATGTGTTCGTGCAAAAAAAAACAAGATAGCAAAAAGGATAGCAAACAGGACAACAAAAGGACAGCAAAATGACAGCAAAAGGCAGATTAAAGCATAAGACAGCGCTCCATTATGTCGTGATGAAAAATCGTCCTAGGTTGTCGTCTAAAAATGAAATCGGCACCTAGTCGTAGTCGTACTTTTTGAGATTCGTCTGCGCGTGTTGATTAAAGCAGACGGTTGGCCATGAGTGAATAAAAGCCGGAGAGAGATGGCGGCCTGTGCCGAATCAACTTGCTGGACTGCCTGCTCGGGAGCCGTCGCGACTTGATGCGCCGGGCGACTGCACCCGTGTCCGGATGCGGAACTTGTCGCGCAGACGCTTTGTCAGCTTGGCGGATCGGCTGCGTTCGTCCTCGCCGTCTGCCGGATCCACCGCCGCCGAAGACGCTTCTTGTCCCTGTGCCGTCTGGTTTTCGGTGCGGTACCGGCGAAGCGCCTCAATGCGCTCTTCGATAGGAGCGTGCCGCAGGCGGTTCAAGTCGAAGAGACGAGTGGCCCGGCGGTGATGATGGCTGGTCACTGCGGACTCCGCGACCACACCGCTAGCCTCGTCGGCATCCAGCGGCGGTGGCAGGTCGTCCGCCTCGTCGGTACTCGGGCGGTGAGTGCTGGCGGAGGCACCAGGATGAAGGTCGAGGCGGCTATCAAGCTGTCAGGAAAGGCAGAAACAAAAATGATGAAAACAGAGAAAAAAAGAAAGAGAGAGAGACAGAATAAAAAAACTCACCACAACGGACAGGTTCCGGAGACGTTGATCAACCACGGGTCGACACATGTGGGATGGAACTTGTGGTTGCATGGCAAGACGCGCACGTCTTCGCCGACCGTAAAGTCTTCCGTGCAGATAGAGCAGCCGAGGTGGTTGTCGTCCACGGTGGCCCCAGCGTCCTCGGCAGACGACCCTGCCGTGTTGGCGGCGCCAATGGCTGTAGTGGTCTCCTCTGTGGCCACAGCAGCACCGCCGGCGTTGACAGCCGGTTCGCTGGCTGCTTTGGACTTGGCTTGACCCTCGTCGGGCACGGCTGAGAGGTTGCGGGCCTGGACATCCGTCTGGTTGTTGGCAGCTGCAGCATTGACGCCCAGACCGTCGTGGGTGGTGCGGATGTTGGGGCCGCTCTCTAGCTCCGTGTTGGGGTCGGGCTTGACCGGCATCGACTCGCCAAATTTCACAATGGGAATGGTGTCCAGCACGGCGCGAGCGATGCCCTTGACACGGCTCTGGCGCGGGCGGCCATTGTAACCACTGCGCGGGCCATATCGCTCGGGGTGACGGTGAGCACGGAAGGCGCCGGTGGCGATGATGATCAGAAACAGCAAGGTGATGAGGCCCGTGATGCTGTACAAAATGCTCATGGCAATAGCAGAGTTGTTGCTGGTCTTGGTGTCGGAGTCGCTGTCGTCGTCGGTCGAGTTGCCCGAGATGGTTGCATAGACGGTTCCGGTGGCAAAGTCACTGGCGTTCAGAGCTGCCGTCGTGCTGGTCATCGTCACCATGCTGAGGATGTTCTGGTATGATAGGTCACTGCCCGAAAGACCGCAGGCGACGCCTTCCTCGGTGTAGAGGAGAATGGCAGTGGGCGCATTGTCCATGAGAGTGTTGAAGACGCTGTTCTGGTCGATAAAGGACGAGTTCATGTCGTCGCAGCTGAGGAAAGCAATCTCGCTGCCAGAGATGTTGGCATAGTTGGAGACGGTGGCCAAGACGAGCTCGCCTTGAATGTTGAGCGTCTGCGATGGGTTAGCTGCGCCGCTCGTCTGTCCTGGCCCGGCCTGGCCCGGCCTGGCCTGCCGTGTCTGCCGTGTCTGCCCAGACTTACCGATCGTATGGACGAGCGGTTGAGGCCCATCATCTCGGTCAATGGCACGACGGTGTAGGCCGTTGTCGGGATGCTATTTGCGCCAGAGAAGGAGACGCCGAGGACCATTTCGGCCTTGACCATATCCTGGGATATGGTGGTCACAGAATATATCTTGCCAGTGCCGGAGGTGTCGGCGGAGACCGCGGCAGCCCAAGAGGCTGCCGCTGCCGCAAGCAGCCTTGTCCACGAAACCATCCTGACAGTTCGGTTCCCCTCAGGGGCGGGCGTGGCTTGGGAGTGAGCTCGCGCTGGCGACGGTCAACGTCGCGGAGGTGGCAGAGGGAAAAATGATGGCAATGGGTGACGGTGGAAGCCAAATCAGCGGGCGTTGTGGTCGGCGAAAAAGCAGAGGCAATGTCGCTACAGTCGAGTCGTATAAAAAGGGCGAGGGAGGTGAGGGAAGTGAGGGAAGCAAGAGGGTAAAGAGTGAAGAAGCAGCATGGAAAAGTGACCGAGAGAGAGAGAGAGAGAGGAAAATGTGGAGAAACTGCTGACGAGGAGACTGATGACGGAGACCTAGAGCAAGGTCGATGAAGAGATGGAATCAAATGTGGCTGAGGGAGGAGGAGGGGGGGGGTGAGAGGGTGTAAGAGGAGGCGCCGGGCAGGTTACATAGTCGTCCGTGCCGGGTCCTCGGGTTGGGTCTTCTTGATCATCGACCGCAGATGTGCAGCAGAGATGCAGAGAGACGGGGAGAGACAGGCTAGACAGGCTAAGCCTCAGGCTCAAGCAGGTTAGGATTAGCGGCGGGAGATCGCAGGGCAGGGTGGGATGCGAGCGAGGGGTCACAGTGGTGGGCGAAGCAGGAGAGTGAGAAGGCGATACAATGGTGACGAAACGACGAGACGTGAAAAAAAAAAAAGAGACGGCGGATGGCAAAGGGGACCCGATCTGTCCGGAGGCTCAAGGTTTGCGATAAACGGCAGGAGCGGGTCTGCCAAGCGCCAAGGCGGACAAATCGATCCTGGGAGGGAAAGCGCTAGGTCACAACTGCTAACAGATGACAGAACGCCGTCACGAGACAGAAGCCGCCACAGAAGAGAAGAGAGCAGATCTGCAACTGGTGAGGGCAGGAGAGAGACTAGCAGGGGTGCAGGCACAGAGTCACGAAGAGGAGGAGGGAGAGGGCAAAAAAAAAAAAAAAAAAAGGTCTGGGCGATGATCCGCGACAGAGCAGCAGCAGCCTGAGACGCGGAGATGTTTTGGTGGTGCAGCGTAGTTAAAGCGCACGCAGAAATGGGCGGAAGCCCCGGGGCCCCACTTTTGACTTCTACGTACGATAACTATGTTGGAGGAATCGCTTTGGAGGGTCCTTGACGTAGGTTGGGGGGGGGGGGGGGGGGGGGGGGGGGGGGGAGGGAGGGAGGGCTTAATATTGCCCCGTAGCCCGGGGAGCAGCGGCGGATAATACAGCGTTTTGTATGGGCAGCCGTTCGCACTAGAAAGGACTCGGTCCCGATAACGATAAGCTTGTGGTCAGTGGACGAGAGGGCTAGTCTGGTCCGGCTGATTTAGTCAGCCCACGCCCTCAACTGTCCCCCTGGTCACCTTCTCTCTTCGGCTCTCGTTTTCAGGGTTCACCACCGGCGAGTCACGGAGCACACGGCGGGCGGCGGTCTCTGCACAACTACCGTTGCCACCCCCAACTTTTTTTGCATGTGCGTGTGCGTGTGTGCACAGCCCGACCCCACAGAATTGGCCCCCCCCGCCGTCCTTCCTGCTTGCTCCTTCCGTCAGCGGTCGCAGGCGCAGCGCATCAGTCCATTCCATGCCTCTCCCAGGCGCTGGGTGAGCCGGTGCCGAGCCTGCCGAGCCTGCCGAGAGCCTAGGTGAGCGCGGCGCCACGCCATCGCCTGGTCTCGTGAGCGTCCTCCCCTCTTTCTCTCTCTCTCTCTCTCTGGACGCACCCGATCGCCGAGGCACGCACTCGTATATGCGAGTAATGCGGTGCTCGGCCACAGACACGCGAGTGTGTGACCGGACGGAGAGTGGTTTGTCTCTGTTGCAATGTTCTAGCCCTCTCATGCTGTGCATCGGTCCCGGGACTGCTCTGGGAGCAGGTAGGACAGCGGCCGCGCATTTTGGGGTGCTTTTTTATTTATTTATTTTTTATTTATTTTTATTTATTTTTTCATTTATTATTTTATTTTATTTTATTTTGCTGTGTTAACGATCGGGTTACATTGACCAGTGCCTGCGAGTCAAGTCGAAATAATGCAACGGTGCAGCAGCCAATTCTCGTGTTCTCATGCTCTGGCCGGCGGCTGTAGGGCTCGCGTGCCGCTGACCGCTGCTTGGAAGATCTACGGCGGCAAGAGAAACGGGCACAAAGAGGAAGAGCTGCGGGTGGTTGTTGCACGTTTCAGATGCGAAAACTTCCGTCGGACAAGACAGGGAGGGTAGGTAGGGCAAGACGAGAGGATTCACACTGCGCCGAAAAGGCGTGATATGCTGAGCGGATGAGTTCAGCCGTCGGAAAAAACAGCCGGCAGGACGGCCTGGTCTCTCTGTGCAGAGAATATGCTGCCTGCGTCATTGGTGTCAACGCCAGCAATGTTGGAGAATGCCAAACAGATCGTCCACGTCGCCACGCTCTCGCAGCGACGGCAGCCGATCGGACGTCTCACAGCCGGCGCTCGAGCGAGGACTCAAGAATAAGGTTGATGCTGGGGCATTTCACGGTCAGGCCTGTTTCCAGTGTCTCTCTGGCTTGTTCTTGTTCGTTTCCCTGGTCATCCCGGCCGGATCAGCACACATCACGTAGGAAATGTCCGAAATGCCGGGGCGAGTGCAGCGACACAACAAAAAAGGGCAGACACGGGGGTCGGATAGTCAGATCAAACAGGTGCAGGTGTATTCATCGCCTTGGAAACCCCAAAGCAGGGATATATGCCTCTCTTCCGTAGTCCCGCAGTCCACTCTCCCATTTTTTTCTTCTAGCACGACGCAATGGCAAAATGTAAACCTGGATATCGAATGCCGTCTCTCTGCAGCAACACGCGTATTTTCAGACACTGCCCCCCTCTCCCAGACTCGTTTCTGCCGTCGGCCTTGTGTGTGTCTGGCGGTCTCCGCTGATGTGAAACAGCAAGCTGGGGGGCGCTGACCGGCGGCATCCCAGCAGGGTGTTCTTTTCTGGCCGCTTTCAGCTTCAAATCTCCTCCATGTCCTCCAGGTCGTCCAGCACGCCGTACTGGTCGCCGACCTCGACGCGCTCCGGCCGCACAAAGACGCCGCGCTTGACGACGTCCTGGCCGGGGGTCGGGGCCGTGCCCCAGTAGCGGGTTCCGGCGATGCTGCCGTCGTTCTTGCCGCCGACGGGCTCGTCCAGCTCGACGCCGACCCAAGTGCCGGCGGCGGCGGAGGAGGAGGCGGAGGAGGAAGTGCTGTGGCTGTTGGCTGCCGCCGCTGCCGCCGCAATCTCGGGCACCTCGCCCACGTACTTGACGACGCCGCGGCGGGCATCGTCGCCGGCGACACGGCAGCGGCGGCCGACGGCGATGCCGCGGGCGGTGGCCTCGGCGGCAAAGGCGGCGATGCGGGCGCGGGCGTGGTCGGGGGCGGCCGGGTCGAAGCGGCCGAGCTTCTGGGTGCGCTTCCAGGCGAGGACGGAGTCGGTCTTGGCGGCGTACTCGTCCTCGGGCATGACGTACTTGTCGACGCCGGCGCTGTCGGAGAGGTTAAGGCGGGCGGCGGGCGGCCGGGTGTCGACGACGCGCAGCTCGGCATAGGGCACGAGCGGGAACTGGGCCAGGTGCACGGCGTCCTCGTCGGCGGCCGTCACTGGCACGTCCTGCGACGCGTCGCGCACGGCGGCCGGCCGCAGGTACAGCCGCTGCGCCGACGGCGGGATGCCCGTGATGGGCTCGAGCTTGGCCTTGAGCTGGCTGATGGTCCAGGCCGGCGTGATGCGGCGCTCGGCCTCGGCGTTGTCCGAGACAACCTGCAGCGGGACGTCAGCCATGGTGGCTATGCAGTCTGAGAAAAAGGCAAAAAAATGAATGAGAAGAAAGACGCAGTCGGGTTCGCGGCTTGGGGCTGTGTCGGGCCTGGGCGCGGATGATGAGACCAAAACGTGCCTAAAATTGTGCACGGCGACATAAAATTTAATGTCCACAATTGATTGGCCGCCAGCCAACTCGACAAACCTCAGGCTGGACCACCTGCCAGTCCCAAGCCACCACGCGTACAGAAAGTGATCCGAGAAATGGAATCAAGCATGGAATCAAGAATGGAATCAAGATGGAATCAAGCACAGTCATGTTACCGTACAAGCGGTCTCTCTTCTCCAGAAGGAAAGACGCCGTCTTTGTCTAGTCTAGAAGGCGCACAGCTCTGCTTCACATGTGCTAAGAAAAAGGCAAAAAATCAAAGCAGACAATGTCTGCTGCCGTAGCTGTGGCAGGACCAGAACACAGCTTGATTTGTCTTTCTTGTCTTCCTATACTCAGCGACAACACAGGTCTGACAATCTGACGAACCAAGGAAAGAGTAAGCTGGGCTCACCCACTTCCTCACTTCCCCCCTTCTCTCTCTCTCTCTCTCCGACGACCTCCTTTTCACGCCGTCGCCATCTCATGGCACAGCATCACGGATAGGTAGACAGATGACGTGTTACTAAGTGACAGCTTTCAGAGCAGTCCCCCCCCCCTTTCTTCCCCATCCTCTCCCGCGGACGAAGCACCAGCGCCGCTTCGGCGGTCGGGCAAACGCCTTGGTGCAAAACATTGTCACACACACACACATATGCCGCACATGTCTCTCTTGTTGGATTATGGTTGTGTGTCCCCGGTGGAAGGGAGTGTGTGAGGGGTGGAAGGTGTGGAAGAAGTGGAAGGTGTGGAAGAGGTGAGGGAGAGGAGGAAGATGCCGTGCTTTCGCAGACGTCGTGTTCCGTTCAACAATGTTTGTTTGCTGTCCTACCCCCTCCCCCCCCCGTGCTCGCTGTTTCCTTTGTTCTCTGCAGGGCTTCGTTGCACAGAAGCCAAGATGACGCATTCGCCGTCGGGCCCGAGCGGCAGCACTGGGAAAGGGCGAGAGGAGAAAACGAGAAGAAGAAAAGTAAAAGAAAAAAAAAAACAAAAAACAACGCAGGGCTCTGCCGGTTTCGTGCTGTCGCACAGCATGCAAGGACAGCGGGCAGCAAGCAGCAGCAGACCGAGTCCCCCCCGAGGAGGTATCTCGTGCCGACAGCTTCTGAAGCTCTGCCATGTTCGTATTGTCGCTTTAGAGGGGGGGGGGGTCCCGGAGCCTCGACAAGGAAGAAATGGTGGTGGGAGCCGTCCGTCCATCCGTCCGTCCCCATCCGTCCGTCTGCAGACGGGAAGCGCAGACGACAGACACATGCATGCGTTTCCAATATATTGCACGTCTGCGAACGCTGCCGCCAGATGTCTCTTTTTTTTTTTTTTTGTTTTTGGCAGCGGTGACACAGACAGACGGCAGGGCATTGTTTCGCCTGGGGGACCATGACGCCATGGTCGGGAGCGGTGAACGGACGTCGACCGTCTCCGGCTTCCGGGTACATAGCACAATGTCTCGCACCGGAGCTGCCTATTTTGCTACCCGCGGATGCCCTCCCGCCCGTCCGCACGTTACAAAAAGGGCCCTTTGTGTCTGTGCCTCGTTCTCGGCTGTGTAGCACATATATTGACGTGTACAGTGGAAAAGCACATGGTGCTGGGATGTGATCTACGCCTCGGTGCGTTTCGACACCTGTGCACACACAAACATGAAAAAAAAAAGAGCCCGCGAACAAACAGATTCTCACCGTAGACAAGCGCACAGACGGGTACGCACGTTCCAGAACAGCCGCCTGTGGTCGGTTCACCGAGTGGACCAGAGCATCCTGTGGCCGCAGTCGTCTGGTGCGGTCGTACGCCGTCAAAGGAAGACGGTGGAAGAACGGTGGGCTGGGGACGGTGGAGAGAAGGAAGACGGAGAGATGCAGTCATCATGTTCTCCTGGCAGCGGAACATGCATCGACATCACCGCAAACCCTCCTCCTCCTCCGCCACCCTCTCCTCCGCTCCCTGATGCAGAGCCGACGCAAGCTTACAACACTCGCACAGTCGTGTCTGTTCGTGCTCGAGTGCCACCTGCCATCTGGCCACAGGCCCTTACGGAGGAGCGAGGCCTAGCGTTCTCGATAAGGCTGCTCGTTCTCGGGGGGAGTGTTTTCTGAGATATGACACAAGGAGGAGGGGGGGGGGGGTGTTTCTATTTCCCTCGGGGGTGCATGGTCAACAGTTCGATATTGGCATCTCCACTCGAAGGAGGGATGACGGATCTGCTGCTGCTGCTGCTGCTGCTGCTGCCGCTGCTGCCGCTTTTTTTGTTTTGTCTCTGACCGGCAGAGCATGTCGAGGCCAAACGGCCCTCCCGCTGTCAGAAAAACACTCTCGACCCAGGCAGACCTGCAGACTGGCAGACTGGCAGACTGGCAGGCAGGCAGGCAGACTTCATGCCGGACAAGGCTGTGGCTCTCCGCGGCCGCAGGGTGACGGATGACCCCTTGTTGCTCGGGTACACGACGCTAGCACAGGCGGGCGGGCAGGCGGTCCTGCTTGCCTCTCACACATAGGCAGCACTTGTTTCCTGACCGTGTGTGCGGCACTGGGCTGTTTCTTTCTTGCCACCTCTTCTCGCCGTGTCCGGCAGAGGCAGCCCGCTCCTCTCGCCAAGGCAGACTGACTGGCACGGCCGGAGTGTTTTTTTTTTCTTTTTTTTTTTTCACCGCCTACAAGTACGAAAGTACGCTCCCGCGTGCCTTACCCGTGTTCACCGTCCTGTCATCCCAATGGCACAACAACCCAATCTCTCGGGCATTTGCATGTACTATGTATGGTGAATGACGTTTGTGACCTGTCCCATTTTCCTGTTTCCTCACCTGCGCAGCTCTGGAACCGCATCATGTACATGTCCGTAACCTGCCGGTACCACGGCTGTGCCCATTGTGTCTTTCTGCTCTGTAGGTAGCCAAACTAGGCAAACAGCAGACCAGCAGATAGCGTTCCATTCTCTCTCTCTCTCTCTCTCCACACACGCCTTTTGTGTGTGCGTGTGCGTGTGTGTGCGCGTGTGCGGTGCATGTCCTGGTATCGGCATTGTTCCCGTGCATGGGCGCTGTCGGGGCTCCCACGCTGTTCGCTCAAGCTCGGCCGCGCACGATTCGAGGCTTGGGCATCTGCCGGGCCTCACCGGTCCTTCTGCGTGCTCTGCTTTCACGAGCACCGCCCGCGCTGTTGTTGCCTGTTTCCCTGTCTCCCTGGCGCGCCCTGAAATTTTTAATTTTTTAATTTTTTTACTTATTTTTTTTTCCCCTTTGGCACCGCCGTTTCACGATTTCGCAACGAGCTTCCAAATCGGCAAATTGGCCATTTCATCCTGACAGCTCTGCTGTCGTTATGGACCCTCATCCCTTCCCCCCCGCCCAACATGCACCCATGGGGCAGTCTCGTCTGCAAAGCTCCCGCCGGTCATACGACGCTCCCCCAATTGGCCACCCGCTGCATATTGCGGGAACACCGTTGGCCCTTCTACGTGTTTGCTTGCGACTTTGTCCTGGTAGGAGCGCCTAGCACGGCGTAAGCGCTGGAGCAAGCGAGACCGAGAACCGCCCAGTGGCGACGACTCAAGGCGAACGCAGCCCGCTCGGTATGCTCACACACCCTCGGCACCACCAACAACAACAACCCCCTCCATCGCTCCTCCTCCTCCTCTCCCCTTCTTTCGCCTCAATATTCCAGTCGCCACGACGGCCCGGCCAGTGAAACAGGGCCTTCCACGGTGTCAGCCCCATTCCCCGTCATCCCACGAATCCCACACACACGCACACACACACTATCTCTCTCTCTTTCTCTTTCTCGCCCAAACAGCCGCAGCAGCATGGTGGTTGGCTGGTGGTTGGTTGGTGGTTGGTTGGCGCCCTAATGACAGGCGGAATAAGAAAAGAAAGGATCGCCCTACAACCGCAAATGGGGGGGTGGTTTGTCCCATCTGATAGGTCCATGCTAGCTCCCCTGTCGTAAGGAGCCTGTTCGTGGTGAGAGTACATACATACGCTGTCTCTCATCTGACTTGAAGGTGGAGCAGCATTGTCAACTGTTCCTGTTGCATATGCTGCTTATTACTGCCGAACGCCTCCTGCAGTCACGTTCGCTGCCCGCCACCAGGGACGCCTCGCATCGCCAACCGGATGTGGCGTCTGCAGACGAGCAAGAGGGCAACACTATCGTGAGAATCTGTCTGTGGGCGGCGTCCTGTTTCTAGTGTCCATGTCTGTCGACCGAACAGCAGAGGCCACACATCCTTCCTTTCGCCCGTTTATTTCCTTGCCTTTTATGCAGCTTGTCTTTGTTCCGAAACTGCAGAAGACAAAAAAGTGTTGGGCGGTTGGGAGCACGAAACCAAACCACAGAAGAAAAAAAATCCAAACCCACTTCTGGTGACGTATCCTGGCCGAATGGCACCGCCACATGTGCTTGGGCAGCAACACTAACAGTGCTCGTCAGGATAGCGTCCCAGTTCCGAGACAGGACAGAGGACTTGTCAGGCTGCCTCATCAACGCTCTCCGCGACCGCTTCCCGAGTCATGCTCCTGTTTTAGAACTGCATCCAGCCGGCCAAGCCACCCCATGTGGGCTTGGATGAGTTGTCCCCCACCTCAGCTGTTCTTCGTTGATCACTTTTTTTTTCTCAATTTTTTTCTACTTCTGAGGACGTACTCGTAGTATAAGTGGCAATACGGGCGTATCGTGGCCGAGGTGTGGTCCCGTCAGGTGCCGATGGATGGGACGCTCGTGTCAGACTGCGATCCCGATATGTGACTTGGGCGCGTCGCAAAAGAAAAGAAAGGTGAAAAAAAAAACTCGTTCCACGCTAGCCACATCACGAACACGTCAGGCACGGTAAACGCCGCATCGGAACCGGGAGGAGGGGAGGAGGGTGGCGGCGGAGAGGTGAGGAAAGATGATCATGGTTCATGGGCAAGGGCTGGCGGTCGACAGGCGTCACCGCCAAATCAGACCGCTCCTGGGGAGCCAAAATAGGGCCAAACAAGCGAGTGTGTAGGGCCTGAGGGATGAGCGGTCGGATTTCATCGCGTGGGAAGGGATGCAGTTTCCGCACAAGGGTCGCCGTATTTCTGACCGAGGGTTGGCCCTGGCCAACTGGCAAAGACGAGGCGAACAAAGGTGAAATGGCAGCATCCCTTCGTTGTGTTTCGTCGAAACACGGCAGTTTGTTGGCAGAATGTAAGAGCGCCTCGTGTATTAGAAGGGGGGGGGGGGGGGGGAGGGGGGGAAGAAAAAAGAAAAGAAAAAAAAAACGTGCAGGTGGCAGGCGTTGACCGCTAGTTCGCCGACGAACCTTACGCGCCGCATGTCCTCGAGGGCACGCTCCGTGCTCAGTGCCCCATTGTTCCGTCCACCCGTCGCCTCTATCCACGATGGGGTATCGTAGCCGCAGACAGCCCAAGCCGAACCCAGGGAAAAACTCTGCGAACCGCCCAGAGACAATCACGACCCGATGCCGGCATGAATCAAGAGGCAGGACGCAGAGGAGGGCTGGTTCGCTGCTCCTTCTCCGCAAGACATGTTTTAGCAGGCATTGGTCCCGAACATTACGTCTTGCTGGTCCCTGGTTGTCCTTGTGCCGGCGTCACAGTATCCCTCTTGTGTCCTGCGTCTGTCCGGCTATTTTTTTTTCTTCCCGTTTTCTGGTTTTCTGGTTCCCCGCAAGGACCAGTGCCGCATCATGCATTTGCGGTGCGGTGTGGCATTTGGTCATATAAGCCATGCCGTGTGGGAAAATTGGAGAATAAAAATGGCACACGAGGGCACCCACGTCCGCACACGCACAAAACCAAAGTGCCAGGGGGGGGGGAGGGTGGCGCACAGACATTTGCTCGGCTGGCGGACCCTGTTCGATGATCAAGCGCCTCGGGCAGTTCACGACGTTCATCAATCCCGCGGTGTTGCATCCACACCACGTCGAGGACGGGAGACGCTTTGCAACATGCACAGCATCAGCAGGTCAGCCCAGGTGCCGGGCTGTGTCTCCGGGCTAGGTCTGGGTTTGCTGGCACCTCGTGTGCCGCACTCTTGCAGGCGCTTCTGTACAATGAGCTGTTCACCGTTCTTTCGAGATGTGCGGTTGGGATTGGGAACGTGGCTCGGCGTGCTCCATTCAGGAAATGATGAGGTGGACGCTGTACCGTTCGCGGGTTCGACCTAGCTGACTGCAGTTTAGCGGTGACGTGTGTATAACCAGTTCGGGCAAGACTCTCCAGCCCGCATAGCACTATCCGTAGGGTTCTTCAACACTTGTTAGCGAGCGCTGCAAGATGCAAGCGAAACAAGACTGGGGAAAACCGTGCATGGCGCTGCGACTATTCTGCAGCGACAGCACCGGCAGGTCGTCAAACACCCCCCCCCCCCCCCCAGGACGGCTAAGCAGCGAACCACGCCGGGCGGCTATACCCTGTCTGGATGTGTTTCGGGGGTGCATGTTTGTGGGTTCGTGCGTGATCGTTTGCAGGAATGGGTGTGAAGCGAAAACGAGGCAAATGAGAAGGATGGACGGGAAGTGCTCCGTAGAGACGGGAAAGAGGTTCAGGCAGAGAAAAAAAAAAAGAAAAAAAGAAAAAAAGAAAAAAAAAGAAAAAAAAAGAAAAAAAAGGAAAAAAAGGGAAAAGGGAAAGAAAAACAGGAAATGTGTGGAGATTCGCCTCTGGAACCCTACGACGTACGAGTACGGTCAGGGCGCCACGTCCGGCAGGGACCGGGCGAGTCAAGGAAGGCAGGCGCAGGGCGGTGCGCCTGCCGCCACCCGAACAAGGCAAACAGACGAACTGTACGGGCAGCCACCGAATGCACCCAGTTGGAGACATCCTATTATTACATGCGAGTATTAGTACTGGTACGAGTTCTTCGGCTCACGTGTGGGTGTGTCCCAACTCGGAAGGAGCGCGGCCAGTTCTTGCGGCCTCGACTAACACCTTGCCGGGAAAGCACGTCCCAGGCATGTCCAGGCCATCAAAAGAAAAAAAAAAAAACGCCTGTTTCTCCGGGCTGCCAGTTCTTGCCGTCTTGCTTTTCATTTTTCTGCACGCGTGGACTGCATCCCGTCGTCTGCTCTTGTGTCTTTGTACCCATCTCACGCCTCACAACTTGGCGGCTCACGGCCCTCCCAACCCTTGTCAGCCCGAGGACTGGGTCCCCCGTCCAAACCTGGCGATAGTGCGGATCTGGCTAAAGCAACTGTACACAGATGGCACACACGGAGTAAGCGAGAATCCACCGCACGCAGAGACGCAGTCAAACAAGCATATTGACGACACCAGCGACGGCTGGCCGCCAGCTGTGTGCCCAGCCGTCAAACACGAACTCAATCTCGGACCCGGCGAGTCTTGGCGTTCCCAGCTTCCAGGCATTTGGCAAATCGGTTTCAAAGTCAAGGCCGAACAATGCGGCTTTGGCAACGGCGATCTTCCTCCTTTTCCCGCAAACGGTTCCCCTCCCTTCTCCCCCCTCCCTTCTCCCCCCTTCTCCCCCTCCCCTTTCCCCTTCCTCCCCTTCCCCCCTCCTCTCTCTTTGCCTGGCACCTCCTTCGTCGCGTTCGCTTCATCTCGACGGTTCTCCACTTGCGACATTGTCCGAATGGCTGCTTCCTAGCCCACCTTTGCCGCCAGAGCCTATCTCCACCGCATCTTTCGTCACTTACCATCATCTTGTTCTTGTCGCCTAGCCTTCTATCCGGCGTCGCCCGGCGTATGATGTTCGATTTGCCGTCAAACTCGTACTGCACCCTGGTCCTCTTGACCGATGTACACCGCAAGTAGCTTGCTCCTGCTGCATTTTAGGTGTTCGTGTTTTATTCCATGTACTTTGATCGACTTCTGTTCAACGTCGTACCCAAACCCTCTGCAACCCCTGAACCCTGCCACCGTCTGTGTTTCTTCTTTGTGGTCCTTGTTCCTTCTGCTGCATCTAGTCTTTTTCTCTGGCGACTTTGCGAAAGCCGAGTACGATGCTGGGCAGCAGTCGCCTATTCTCTGCTACAGAGTATCTCATTACGCCAGATAGTTACAGTGTGTGGTAGCCAGATCTTCTACCTCCACTTACACGATGCGAATCCACCTCTCTAAGGGACCCTGCCACATCCACACCTACTGGCGCCCTCACCCTCATCCCNGAGGCGAACAAAGGTGAAATGGCAGCATCCCTTCGTTGTGTTTCGTCGAAACACGGCAGTTTGTTGGCAGAATGTAAGAGCGCCTCGTGTATTAGCAGCGGGGGGGGGGAGGGGAGGGGGGGAAGAAAAAAGAAAAGAAAAAAAAAACGTGCAGGTGGCAGGCGTTGACCGCTAGTTCGCCGACGAACCTTACGCGCCGCATGTCCTCGAGGGCACGCTCCGTGCTCAGTGCCCCATTGTTCCGTCCACCCGTCGCCTCTATCCACGATGGGGTATCGTAGCCGCAGACAGCCCAAGCCGAACCCAGGGAAAAACTCTGCGAACCGCCCAGAGACAATCACGACCCGATGCCGGCATGAATCAAGAGGCAGGACGCAGAGGAGGGCTGGTTCGCTGCTCCTTCTCCGCAAGACATGTTTTAGCAGGCATTGGTCCCGAACATTACGTCTTGCTGGTCCCTGGTTGTCCTTGTGCCGGCGTCACAGTATCCCTCTTGTGTCCTGCGTCTGTCCGGCTATTTTTTTTTCTTCCCGTTTTCTGGTTTTCTGGTTCCCCGCAAGGACCAGTGCCGCATCATGCATTTGCGGTGCGGTGTGGCATTTGGTCATATAAGCCATGCCGTGTGGGAAAATTGGAGAATAAAAATGGCACACGAGGGCACCCACGTCCGCACACGCACAAAACCAAAGTGCCAGGGGGGGGGGAGGGTGGCGCACAGACATTTGCTCGGCTGGCGGACCCTGTTCGATGATCAAGCGCCTCGGGCAGTTCACGACGTTCATCAATCCCGCGGTGTTGCATCCACACCACGTCGAGGACGGGAGACGCTTTGCAACATGCACAGCATCAGCAGGTCAGCCCAGGTGCCGGGCTGTGTCTCCGGGCTAGGTCTGGGTTTGCTGGCACCTCGTGTGCCGCACTCTTGCAGGCGCTTCTGTACAATGAGCTGTTCACCGTTCTTTCGAGATGTGCGGTTGGGATTGGGAACGTGGCTCGGCGTGCTCCATTCAGGAAATGATGAGGTGGACGCTGTACCGTTCGCGGGTTCGACCTAGCTGACTGCAGTTTAGCGGTGACGTGTGTATAACCAGTTCGGGCAAGACTCTCCAGCCCGCATAGCACTATCCGTAGGGTTCTTCAACACTTGTTAGCGAGCGCTGCAAGATGCAAGCGAAACAAGACTGGGGAAAACCGTGCATGGCGCTGCGACTATTCTGCAGCGACAGCACCGGCAGGTCGTCAAACACCCCCCCCCCCCCCCCAGGACGGCTAAGCAGCGAACCACGCCGGGCGGCTATACCCTGTCTGGATGTGTTTCGGGGGTGCATGTTTGTGGGTTCGTGCGTGATCGTTTGCAGGAATGGGTGTGAAGCGAAAACGAGGCAAATGAGAAGGATGGACGGGAAGTGCTCCGTAGAGACGGGAAAGAGGTTCAGGCAGAGAAAAAAAAAAAGAAAAAAAGAAAAAAAGAAAAAAAAAGAAAAAAAAAGAAAAAAAAGGAAAAAAAGGGAAAAGGGAAAGAAAAACAGGAAATGTGTGGAGATTCGCCTCTGGAACCCTACGACGTACGAGTACGGTCAGGGCGCCACGTCCGGCAGGGACCGGGCGAGTCAAGGAAGGCAGGCGCAGGGCGGTGCGCCTGCCGCCACCCGAACAAGGCAAACAGACGAACTGTACGGGCAGCCACCGAATGCACCCAGTTGGAGACATCCTATTATTACATGCGAGTATTAGTACTGGTACGAGTTCTTCGGCTCACGTGTGGGTGTGTCCCAACTCGGAAGGAGCGCGGCCAGTTCTTGCGGCCTCGACTAACACCTTGCCGGGAAAGCACGTCCCAGGCATGTCCAGGCCATCAAAAGAAAAAAAAAAAAACGCCTGTTTCTCCGGGCTGCCAGTTCTTGCCGTCTTGCTTTTCATTTTTCTGCACGCGTGGACTGCATCCCGTCGTCTGCTCTTGTGTCTTTGTACCCATCTCACGCCTCACAACTTGGCGGCTCACGGCCCTCCCAACCCTTGTCAGCCCGAGGACTGGGTCCCCCGTCCAAACCTGGCGATAGTGCGGATCTGGCTAAAGCAACTGTACACAGATGGCACACACGGAGTAAGCGAGAATCCACCGCACGCAGAGACGCAGTCAAACAAGCATATTGACGACACCAGCGACGGCTGGCCGCCAGCTGTGTGCCCAGCCGTCAAACACGAACTCAATCTCGGACCCGGCGAGTCTTGGCGTTCCCAGCTTCCAGGCATTTGGCAAATCGGTTTCAAAGTCAAGGCCGAACAATGCGGCTTTGGCAACGGCGATCTTCCTCCTTTTCCCGCAAACGGTTCCCCTCCCTTCTCCCCCCTCCCTTCTCCCCCCTTCTCCCCCTCCCCTTTCCCCTTCCTCCCCTTCCCCCCTCCTCTCTCTTTGCCTGGCACCTCCTTCGTCGCGTTCGCTTCATCTCGACGGTTCTCCACTTGCGACATTGTCCGAATGGCTGCTTCCTAGCCCACCTTTGCCGCCAGAGCCTATCTCCACCGCATCTTTCGTCACTTACCATCATCTTGTTCTTGTCGCCTAGCCTTCTATCCGGCGTCGCCCGGCGTATGATGTTCGATTTGCCGTCAAACTCGTACTGCACCCTGGTCCTCTTGACCGATGTACACCGCAAGTAGCTTGCTCCTGCTGCATTTTAGGTGTTCGTGTTTTATTCCATGTACTTTGATCGACTTCTGTTCAACGTCGTACCCAAACCCTCTGCAACCCCTGAACCCTGCCACCGTCTGTGTTTCTTCTTTGTGGTCCTTGTTCCTTCTGCTGCATCTAGTCTTTTTCTCTGGCGACTTTGCGAAAGCCGAGTACGATGCTGGGCAGCAGTCGCCTATTCTCTGCTACAGAGTATCTCATTACGCCAGATAGTTACAGTGTGTGGTAGCCAGATCTTCTACCTCCACTTACACGATGCGAATCCACCTCTCTAAGGGACCCTGCCACATCCACACCTACTGGCGCCCTCACCCTCATCCCTCACCCCCCCCGATCGTCACCTCGCCTCAACTCTTCATGCCCATGTGCCCACTCAAATCCCACAACACCGTCACCGCTACGCTTTGTTCTGTTTTTGTCTCTCCTGCCACAAATCAGCCTCAGGCCTGTTCCGTGCTTCAGCCCCCCCCCCTCCCCCTCCCCTCCCTCGGCTACTCCCTGCAATATTGACGTCTTCATTTTCCCCTGCACACCCTCTTTCCTCATCTGCTGTAGTGTGGCTTGGTATCGACCTCGAGTTGGAACTTGTGTCGAGAAGAGCCCTGCTGAATTGGGTGGACTGAACTACTCGCAACAAGCTTGGGTTCGGTGTGGCTTTCAACTGCGCATGCATGCATAAATGTGCGGCCGCTAGGTGCCCCTCTTCCCCCATTTGACAACGGTTCCGCGTACCAACTGCTGTCTGTGACTTGGCGGCTCCTGTGACGTTTTGTTGGACGTTTCGCTGCTCTATGTTCGAACAGTACTTTTTCTTTTTTCTCTTTGACGGCTCCTGTCTTCCAGCGCAGAACCTTGCTCCTCCTTGCTTGCGAAATGAGAAAAAAATCGTCGAGCAAGCCAACACACCGCCGAAAGACGGGTTTCAGAAGCCGATGGTGGGCTCTTTTTTTGCTTTTTTCATATTCGTTTTTTTTGAAAGGGGGGATTGTATCCCTCTGCTTTCCACTTATTTTTGTACCTCAGCTCTGGGCTTGGGAGCCTCTCCGTCCGCACCGGGGGGGGGGGAGGGGTGTAGTGGAATGAATGCCTGTTCAGTCTTAGCACCGTCCGTGACAGCTGCAAACAAACACGGTACAAGCTCCCTTCCCCCTCCTACTCGCTATTCTTGCATGCTACGAATATCTGTGGCGGCATACTATTCGGCTATATCGAATTTTTCATTATAGGCAGGCCTCTGACAGGGTATAGGGCCTAGCACAGCGAAGGAACCTTACCAGGTCACATCTCTGTTATAATGCCCGCTTGCTGCCTTCCTCCACACTCTTGTTTCTTTCTTGACACCCTGTGTATTACAGTTTTGCACCCCCCTCCCATGTTCCCATTTTCTCCCCCCCCCCCCTCCCTTCTCGCCCTACCCTTCTTTCCATCTGCCCTCCTTTTCCGGCCTAACAAGGTCAGGTACCACTCTTACACCGTCATCTGCGCAATACAATACAAACAAACTGCTGGCCTTTTCCGTTTTTCATTTAGCATCCGTGTTTCTAACAAGCTCTTTCCCATCTTCGACATAAGATCGTCTGGCCTCGTTCTACATCTACTTACACCCCCCCCCCCTCCCTCTCCCACTACTTCAGATTCTGTACTCCCCCCTCTCCACCAGGCACCACCACGACATTTGCATACATACATACGTCTACTATCCCATAGTTGTTGGCCTCTTCGCCTTCTCCGTCTTTGTTGTCATTTGCCCTTATTCTTCTCGTCTCTCCCTTCCCCATTATATTACCCATACTACTTTACTATTCCCTTGTCTATCCGTTCTTCTACTGAGCCGGCGTCTAATTCATAATCTTTCATACGGCATATGACATTTCGATACTGGATACTGGATATTGGATACTGGACACTGGATACTGGATACTGGATACTGGATGCCGGCACTACCTTCTTCGCCTAGGATCGGAGACTCATTTTTGTTTGCTGTCAACATCACGAGCACTCACAACCATTTGCTCGTCTTACTCGGCATTGCTCACATCTATCATTTGGGCCGACGAGTTTTCTGATTTCAGGCCTCTGTCGTCCCTTGACGTTGTTAAAAGACTTACCTAGCCGAACCCGTCGTGTCACAAATTTGTCCCTCCTCATACTACCTCTCTGTTTATTTTCTTCACCAATCTGTTCTCTTCCGACGTTGTCACCGTATCCGGAGGACTCCATAATTCGTTCATTGGCTGGGGGACAACTTTACCGGCACCAATCAAGGGACCATGTCGACACTCGTCTCCCCTTGCTACCAGAGACCGCCCTCCTAAGAAGCGAATATCAAGCCTAAGAGACGTCAGCCCTCCTTGGGACCCAGGACTGTTATTTTCTCCTCCCCCCTTAGTCATACCATTTCAACAAACAATCGTTTTTCCTTGATTTTAAGGTTCAACGCACACCAAGCCCCCCCTTTTTCTATTACCACATATCTTTCCCCATCAAAACCCTTACCTTCTTGTCATCTCCACGCAGCTACAAGAATCCACAAACTCGTCGCTTTCGAATATAGCAGGTTAGCTTTCCTCGTGCACACCTCGCCATTTCCGATCCGGGAACGCGTCTTCTGCCTTTACACACTTCCCTCTCCCCCCTCTCCCCCATCCATCCCCTTCAAGCTCGCAGCATTACTATTCAATTTTCACCCAGCTCGGGTGATTCATCAAGCCTCGGAATTTCCTCTAGCGAGCACGCGTTCTGGCTCGAGGAAAGGCAGTGGAGGCAAGCAAGTGCGGCGTACTGTACCCGTGTTGATGCACAGGCGCTGCATATCAAAGGCTACAGAAGAAGCATATTCAAAGGAAGCAAAGTGGACGACGCAAGGCACTCTCGGAACCAAAAAAGATTGCAGCTAGAGGAATAGCGAGTGCAACGGTTTACAGGACGAACCCGGAGCGAGCCGGCAGTCCAGAGGCGCAGAAACCGCCACATTGGCTCTCCTTATCCCCCCCCACGTCGACGCTGTCGCCGTCGCAGCCACGCACTCCCAACAGTCCGAGTCAGTCAGCTACACGCATCAGAAACAGCGACTGAATCTTTCCCGGCTTGATCTGCCGAGAATCAGGACCGGCAGCGGCAACGACGGCGACCAGCGGCTCGCGTCATCTCCGCTTTCTACTCTTCCAGACAAGCAGCAGCCTAGCACGTACGATCACCATCCAAGTAGCAACCACTGTCAACAGTTGTATCCAGACGAGATTACAGGCAGCGGTGAACGTCCACCGTCTCATGAATCGCAACAACAGAACAGGCAACCCACAGATAGGCGCAGCAGAGACACCGGCATCGTGGATATCGCCTCTCTCCTCAAAGCCTCCGACTCAGATGAGTCCTCCGTGTCTCCCCCCCCTCCACTTGCTCCACCGCCACCAGCACCAGCACCAGCACTGCAGCAGCCACCAGCAATTCCGTACACCCCTTACCAGCCAGGCCTACAGCCATTTCGATCTACGTCACTTCCGCCGCCGCAGCTGCTTCCTCCGGCCACTGCGGTTTCGTCAACGTCCTCGCCGGTATCGGTTCCATCCCAGGCTTCAGCACAACCTCAAGCCATAGCAACTACAGTCTTACAGGTTCCATTACCACCCACAGCATACCAAGGAGCGGCCACAGTTGGACTCCAAGCAGCACAGCCTCGAGGGCTAGCCGGTCCATCAACGACGGTACTAGGAAAGCGAAGTATGCCACCTTACACGGTTGACAGCCCGGCTAAAAAGCAGAGCAAGTGGTCAGCCGATGAGGACGCACTGATTATCGAACTACGCGGCAGCGGTATGAAATGGGAGGATATCTCGAAACGACTTCCGGGGCGTAGCGCCATCAGCTGCCGGCTGCACTACCAGAACTATCTGGAACGTCGCAGCGAGTGGGACGAAGAGCGCAAAAACAAGCTCGCCAGACTGTACGAGAGGTAAGACACACACAAATACGCACCTGTTGAGATGGATGGCGTTCAAGGAGGGAAACGGAGACAACTAACTTGACGTGGAAGATTTAAACCGGAGATGTGGGCAAAGGTGGCCGAAGAGATGCAAGTACCATGGAGAGCAGCGGAAGCAATGCACTGGCAGCTAGGAGAGACAGACATGGCACGGCGGGCAGGCGTCACTCCCTTCTCTCTGACAGCTACGGCAATCGATGCGTCTTCTTCTTCACAACACCGACGCTCTCCATCAAGGCCGCAGTACACGCAACACCAGCACGCACAAGCTCATCGCCTGCAATCCGGCATGCGTCCTGACACCAGCGGCACTGTCAGCAGCAGTGGAGTCCCATCACCGCACTATGGACGGGGCGCACTTCCCCAGGCATTACCGCCGCCGCCGCCGCCGCCGCCACCGCCAGTGACATACGGGGACCGACTCAGTTCAGGATCGGGAGGATACGGTGTAGGGTCTTCCGGTGTTCGAAGCTTGAGCAGTGGGAGACAAGAGGATGCAGGACCAGCACCACGATCTACACTGACCGGCTTAGGGGGGGCCGGAGGAGGCACTTCAGACCCGGCCAATGCCATGTACCACTACCAGCACCAGCAACAACACTACCAACAAGTGGGACCGGGACTGCCGCCGATTCACACGAGCGGCCCTCCTCCGATCCTCCAGACGCCAGAACGAATGGCCGGGGCTGGAGGTGGAACACTACCAAGCCTAGCAGAAATCACGACTGGTGTCAGTCCGTACAACACTCCAGCTTACTCTCTCGGTCCCAGCCCAGCACCAAGCCAGAGAGCCAGTCCAGGGCCAGGATACGGGGCCGGATTTGCCACCGGGATGTCAGCACCGGTCCTGCCAGGACTTTCATACGCCCCGGGGTACGGGAGTGCGGGACTGGAGTCGGGAGCAGCGTCAGGCGGAGGAAGCAAGCGTCGAGCAAGCCCAACCTTTGAACCACGAGAAAGCAGAAGGCGACAGCTTAACTCACCTCGTTTCGATGACGGCAGCGGCCGAGGCAGTGGTGGAAGCCGGGGAAGCAGCCATAGAGGAGGAAGCACAGGCTCTCACGGGTGACAGAATGGACCAACGGGTCTGCGACGACCGAATGACAGATCGGGTTACCGACCGGCTTACCTTGTTTCTTCAACATGAACAACCACTACAACTACGACCACAACTACAACAACAACAATAACTACAACAACCAAAAAGCAACGGAGTTTCGCGAGGAGGAAAGACGAATACAAACAACGCCAAGGAAGGGAGGGTATTTCCGGTCCGGTGTCTTGATTTCTGGGACAGGAGCCTCTAGCAAGTGGGCAACGAAGGAGAGGCCCTTTTGCATTTTGTTCCTTTCCGCGGTCATTCTTTGGCCAGGAGTCTGGTCAGAGCAACAAGGAACGGGCAGGAACATGAGAACAGGAGTGGCCAGGGACACGGGCACAGAGTGCATGTTTGGTTATGGATTATCACGACTGATTTTTTTTTTCTTTTATTTTCTCTCTTTCTATCTGCTCTTTTCTATATTTCCTTTTTCGGTTTCCCTTTTCTTTTGTTTTGCCTGGTATCTGATGGACGAGCCGGCCTTTATTGCTTTGTGACGCATGATGGATGCACGACTAGGATACATGATTGGATGTATGACTGGGAATGCACGACTGTATTGGGTCTTTGGGATTGGCTTGCATGGAACCGGGAGCGAGTGTGTATTTTTCTTGGATGTTATTTTTTTTTTTGCGCGTCTTGCATTTCATGTTCTCTAGAGAGATTCATGTGTGTTGTACGAATTCACCGCTGACGGCCGTTCCTCTCCTCGGGTTTGTTTCTCTTCGCCCATGTTTTGACAACCACTTCTCAGATATAATAGAACCACATAGGACAGACGGCCGTCCTGTTTGTATCCTCCTCTCCAAAACAAATAAAGCGCAAGCGACGGCAGTACGGTTTAGCAACAGATGCCGTTTAGAGATGTTTCTTTGATGACGGGATCTGGCTCGGCATACATATAATAAAAATACCAATCAACTATAACATCGGTCTTTTACCGTATCGTACAGCAGAGTAGACTTTTGATGGTTTCTCCCCCCCCTTTTGCGTAAACGTGCGTGCACATGGCTGTGCAACCAAGCAGCACGCAAACGCGACAGCCGAGAGAGGATCATGTGGACTGAACCAAGGCCACGGAGAGAAGAGAGCTATGATCTCTGACCGCTGCCGCTCTGCCCTCCCACCTCCCACCCCTCTCCTCACCCCCATTTCGCCCTCTGCCAGGCGGTATTCGGAGAGGAGCCGACAAGAGGGAAGGGTCGGCACGCCACTGTGTCCCAATATGCTCTTGGCACGGGCTCAGTTCGCTGCTGCGTGGGCTTGACGATGGCCTATCGAGGACGGTTCCGAGGCGCGTTTTTTTGCCACACCGCTCTCACCGTCTCTCTCTCTCCCCCCCATCTCTCTCGCCCACCCCCCCTCTCTCTCACCCCTCTCTCTCACCCCTCTCTCTCTCCCTCACTCTCTCCCTCACACCACTTCTGCAATCACCCACCAGTTGTCCTTTTCGTACCCGCTCGCCACCACGCGGCCGCCCACCGCCTGCACGTCCTCCTCCAGCTCGCCCTCCCGGTACAGGTGGTAGTAGCGCTGGAAGGTCGGCGGGGGCTGCTGCTCCTGCTGTTGTTGTCTGTCGTGGTCGTCCATGTCCTTTTTCTTCTTTTGGCGTGACGTCTTCACCCACGGCACCAGCAGGTCCTGGGCGCCGCCGGCGGCCCACCCGCGGCGGCTCGACGCCTGCTCGAGCGCCCAGACGTAGAGCAGGACGCGTCCGGGGGTGGGGCCAAAGGGGTCGGCGGCGGCGGCGGCAGCAGTAGTCGGGCCGGGCATCTCGACCGCAGACTCTGTCGTCTCCTTTGCTGTCCGCGTCTCCCCCCCTACACACCGCAGCAGCTCGGCGACGGCGGCCTGCCGCCGCGCGCGCGTCGACAGGTGGTGCACGACGGCGATGCAGACGACAAAGTCGGCGCAGGCGGCGCGGAAGGGCAGGGCGAGCGAGTCGGCGCGCAGAACGTCGGCGCCGACGTGGGCGCGGGCGTGGCGGGCATAGGCGAGGCGGGCCAGCTCGGCGGAGCGGTCGCAGCCGAGGAGGAAGGGCCCCCGAGTGGTCATGCCGTTGCCGTTGCCGTTGCCATTGCTGTCGCCCCCCCGAGTGGTCAGGCCGTCACTGCTATCGCCACCACCGCCACCACCGCTGCCCCCCCCCAAATACTTGCCGTTACCGCAGCCCACGTCGAGCCCGATGGAACCCGGCGGCTGGGCCTGCAGGAAGCGGGCGACCAGAGGCCAGGGCGCGTAGCGCGTGGCCGAAAAGTGGTCGGCAATGGCCTCGTAGACGGCGTGGACGTGGGCTTCCTCGTAGGAGGCGTCCGTCTCCGGCGAATGCGGCTCTTGCTGCTGCTGCTGCTGCCCCGGCAGCCCTGGGCTGTGCTCCGGCCGGGGCGCATCGCTGGCCGGCTCTGTCATTTTTTTCTTCTTTTTTCCCCCCCTTCTTTTGCCAGGGTGGGGTAGGGAGGAGTCTTTTGCCCTCCCTCTCGGATCACCCCTTACCGTCTCTCGCTGTCGTCGAGCTTATGCAATCGTCGTCATGCGAAAGAGCTGTTTGTTTGGAGCAGAGAAGTGCGTACATAATACAGAGCAGAGAGTCGGAATTTTTTGGTGGGGCAGCTTTTTGCGGCTTTGATGTGCAAACGGCCCGGGGAAGACGCGGCGCTGGATCGAAACAGCACATCAATCGGAACATCAAGACAGACCATGATGGTCATCAGGATGGAAGGCAGGGGGGGGCGATACAAGCCGGGATCGGGTCTGCGCAAATAATCATGTATGGGCAACTGTCTGAGTTTATGCAAGTAGTCATTTATATGGTCAACTGTCGAACGTGCCTGCCTTGTCTGAAGAACCGTGCAGAACCACATTGTCTGACCCGGTGGTCCTCCACGGCACCGCGGATGCCCGACAACGCCACACCCCGGCTCTTCTACAGGGCGTGTGCTATTTACAATCGCCAGACTTTAATTACCCTCCCCGCCTAGGCCCGGCCGACGTTCTGCGGGCTCTTCTGGCTGTAGATGTCGGTGGTGATCTCGGTCGGGTAGTTGATGCCGCCCTGGTGCAGCGCCTGGTCCATGGTCTCCATGATGACGAGGCTCTCGTCGAGTGGCATGGTGGTACTCTCGAGCTTGCCGTCGCGCAGGCAGCGGGCGGCCTCGTCGGCCTCCCAGAACATGCCGTGGCCCTTCCAGACGACGCCCGGGCGGGCGTCCTCGGGGATGGGGTAGTCAAAGGTCTCGGCGACAAAGGGATCCGAACTGCCGCTGGCGGCCGTCTTGACGACGCGGAAGCGGGTGGGCCGAAAGGCCGGCCCGTCGACCTGGATCTCGCCCCGGGTGCCCTGGATGAGGATGCCGGGCCCCGCGGGGCGCAGCATGTCGACGCCGGTCTGCATGCGCATGGCGGTCATGGCGACGCCCATCGAGCCGTGCTGGGGGAACTGCAGGACGATGGTGGTGTTCTCGTCGGCGCCGGTGCGGGGGTACGTGTTCATGGCGGCGACCACGCGCGGGCTCTCCTTGGGGCCGCCCGTGGCCGACTGCAGGTGGTAGAGCACCTGGAAGAGCCAGGTGAGCGAGTAGATGCCGAGGTCGAGCAGGGCGCCGCCGGCCAGCGGCAGGCTGACCATGCGGTTGGTGTCGGGGAAGGTGAGTGCGCCGCCGGCCGGGCCGTCGGCGTCGGCGTCGGCGTTGATGCTGTTGTCGGCAATGACGCGCGTCACCCGGCCGATCGTGCCCGCCGCCACCAGCTCGCGGATCTTGACGCTCAGCGGAAAGTAGCGCGTCCACACCGCCTCCATCAAAAACAGCCGCTTCGCCCGCGCCGTCGCCACCAGCTTGTGCGCCTGCGCCGCCGTCACCGTAAACGCCTTCTCGCACAGCACCGGCTTGCCGCCCAGCTCCAGCGCCAGCATCGCGTTCTGGAAGTGGTGGCTGTGCGGCGTCGCCACGTACACAATGTCCACGTCGGGGTCCGTCACCAGCTCGGCATACGAACCGTACGCCTTGGCCGACGCCTCTGCGCCCACCTCCTTGAGAAATTCTGCCGCCCGCGCCGCCGACGTCGACGATGCCGCTGCCACGATGCGGTGGCGCACGTCGTCGACGCCGCGCGCCGTCGGGTCGGTCATGAGGTCCTTGCAGAAGGCTGTTCGTCAAGACGGTGGGTCAGCATTCTGTCCTTTCTGTCCTTTCTGTCCTTTTCGTTCTTTCTGTCAGCCGTTGGGGGACGTACTTTGGGCGATGCCGCCTGTGGCCAGAATGCCCCACTTGACAGTGAACGGAGTCGATGCCATGGTTGCGACTTCCTGAATAGGTGCTGTATCTCGAGGCAAGTGTGACGGAACGGATGTCTGCAGGAAGGAGCGAGTGTCCTGGCCCTTATAAGGTAAGCAGGCGAAAGAAGAAGAAGGAGAGGAAAAAAGAAATACCGCAGCGAATACGAGCTGGCAACACCCCACGACGAGATCCAGACCCAATACGCGGAAAGGTGGTGATGATTTATCATCGGCGGTGCGATTTCGGGTTTCCGGGGTTTATCCAAGCGGTGGAGACGTGCAGGACACCACAACGGCGGGTGCAGTCTTTCCCGCTGCCCCTCTTCCAGGAGCTAGAGGAAGCAAAGCCAGCCAGCTTTGCAAGTTACGCTCGATTAGGCCATTCCGAAGCCAGTGGGCAGATAACGAGCATCGTCAGCCACACACACTTGCTCTATCATTCGACACGTGCAGCCACAGTCACTCCCTCCCACCACACACCATGCCTGTCGCCACGCGCGCCGGCACGCAGCTGCCGCGGCTGGTCTACGGCACGGCCTGGAAGGGCGCCGACACGGCGGATCTCGTGTACGAGGCGCTGCGGGCGGGCTTCCGCGCCGTCGACACGGCCGCGCAGCCGAAGCACTACCGCGAGGACCTGGTGGCGGCGGGCGTGCGGCGGGCCCTGGCCGAGGGCGTCGTGGCCGCCCGCGCGGACCTCTACCTGCAGACCAAGTTCACGCCCGTCGGCGGCCAAGACCCCGACAACATGCCCTACGACGCTTCGGCGCCGCTGGCCGAGCAGGTGCGCGCGTCGGTCGAGCAGTCTCTCGCCTTGTTTTCGTTTGACGGGGATGACGACACCGGCACCGGCACCGGCACCGACAGCTACCTCGACTGCGTCGTCCTGCACTCGCCGCTCGCCCGCCCCGACGACACCCGCGCCGTCTGGGCCGCCCTGCAGCGCTTCGTGCCCGCGCGCGTCCGCAGCCTCGGCATCAGCAACGCCACCCTGGCCGACCTGCAGGCCCTGCCCGACGTCGTCGCCACCGCCGCCGTCGTCCAGAACCGCTTCCACGCCCGCTTCCCCCCCGCCGCTTACGACGTCGCCCTGCGCCGCTTCTGCGGCCAGCAGCAGCCCCTGCCCATCGTCTACCAGGCCTTCTGGACCCTGACCGCCAATGCCAAACTCATCCGCCGCAGCCCCGAAGTGCAAGCCGTCGCCACCGGCGCCGACGTCGCCCCCGAGGTCGCCTTTTACGGGCTGCTGTCGCTGGGCCTGGGCGGCGGCGGCAGTGACAGCAACAACAACAACGCCTCCCCCCTCTGCCCCCTCGTCGTCCTCGACGGCACCTCGTCTCCCACCCACATGACCGCCGACCTCGCCGGCCTAGCCAAGATCGAGGCCTGGGCGCGCAGCCACGACGGCGCTGCGGCTTGGCAGGCTGCCGTGCACGCATTCCAGCAGACCATCGGAGATGAGGCAGAACAGGAGTAGCGCGGCAGAGGTCTGAACGACTTCGGGGAGACTCAAGACAAGCCAAAAATGACCGCGACATGATGGAATGCACGGTTGCTGGGTCGAGAGAGGCTCAGCGTTGGCATCGTGTTGTGGCCGCCAGGAATGCACACGGGCTGAGCCCTGCGCAGCCAGAGCTTAAAAAGTGGACAAAACGAGGCAGCATCCATAAAAACAAACAAGATCACACTGCCCATCCTTTCCCCATCCGCTCTTCATGCCGTTTCAGGCCCACTACTTTACGCTTATACGAGCGCTCACATCGCCCATGCCGAGCTGCTCAGCCCAGTCCGGCTCTTGACTTGTGCCAGTGGACCACCATTCTGCGTCACAATTCACGCGTCCAGATTCTTTATGCATTGTTTGTTTCTTCATGATCCGAGACCCTTTTTTAGATACAGGTGACCAGCGCCGTCCTACCGTGAGGCCGTGCATGTAAACCGAAGATTTGGGGATTCCCGTTCGATCACCCTGGGTATATATATGTACAAGAGAAATGAAAATCACTGTTGTCAAATTCTTGCCAGATCCAGATGCGATATCTGACAGGAGCGACCAGAGAAAAAATGGTGTGTAGAAAAGAAGCGAATGACATGAAGAGAATATAGAAAACACAAAGAAAAACAGACATATTTCCCTTCCCCTAACATGGATACAACGAATGGAAGAAGGGGAATCTAGAGGTCATGTCCCCGACCTCTTGTCCCCCCGGGCCACGCCCGTCGACCTGCGCCTTCAATGCCGATAGCTTGGCTGTTGAGCCTCTCTAGTTGTAGGCATAGGTCTCGCCGTACGTGCTCAGTTCCGTATCCGATGTCAGGAGAGAGCCGGTAGCAGCCATAAAGTACGAGTAGCGGTCGACAAAGTCGTAGTCCGAGTTGCTGTCCATGGCCTCCATGACGGTGGTGAGGAACGTGTTGATCTCGTCGTCGGTGCCGGTAGGCGCGAACTCGGTGATCCACACAGGCTTGCCGCAGGCCTCGTGCACGGCAGTGATGTGGTCCAGGAAGTCGGACGTGTCCGCGTCGTTGTACCAGTGGGCAGCGCAGAAGTCATAGTCGCAGCCGCCATCGCAGGCATCGAGGAAGTTGGTGAGCCACTCGACACCCTCGCCGTCGTTGTTGCTGTTGGTGATGGCAGGCGTGCCGATCTTGACGGAGCCCGAGTACGGGTTCATGTACGTGATGTGAGCCGCAGCGGCCGTGGCGGCGTCCAGGTTGGCCTGGCCCGAGTTGTCAGGCTCGTTGAAGCTGAGGAAGTGGGTGACACCGTCGGCGATGGCAGCCTCGGCGTTGGTGGTCCAGGTGTCGACGTGGTCAGAGCCCGTGCCCCAAAGCATAGGCACGAATTCGAGGTCGCTCGGCGCCGACGAGTCAGCCGTCTGGCCCCAGTTGTACGACCAGCTGATCTTGGTGCCCGAGTTCAGGAAGGGCGACAGGAGGCTGCCCGAGTTGTAGGCCAGGCCACGCTTGTTGCTCGACGACGACGAAGTCGTGGTGGTAGCCGCCGCGGCCGAGGACGAGGACGAGGTGACGGCAGCGGCCTCGACACGGGCCGCAGAAGACGAAGAGGTCGTCACAGGCGTGGTGGACGAGGTCGTAGCCGCCTTGGTCGACGTGGCAAAGGTGGTGGGCGGCGTGGTGGACGTCGACGAGGTGGACGTCGAGGTGGGAGTGGTGGATGTAGACGTCGAGGTCGTGGTGGGCGTAGACGACGTCGAAGTTGTGGTGGGTGTGGAGGAAGTCGAAGACGACGTGACCTCAGCGGGGGCGACGCCCTTGTAGATGGACTTGGCAGAGGACGTCGTCGACGAAGCCTCAACCGGGGAGCCGTCGGCGTAGACCGTCACAGTGGTGACCTCGGTGACGACCTCGACATCCTCGACGACCTGGACGTCCCGCTTCTGGTGGTAGTGGCCGTGGCCGTGGCGGTTGACGCTGAAGGCGAGAGCCTGCTGGGCGCAGAGCGTGGCGACGATGGCCACGAGCGTCTTGTTGTTGAGCATTTTCGAAAAATGAAGTTGAATTGCAAGTCGTAAACTGTGTGTTGTGCTGTTCTAAAATTGTTGCTTGTCTGTTTGTTGTCGTGTGCCGTCAAAAGGAGCGAGGCGCAGTACGATGCAGAGATGCGAGCTCAGATGCAAATCAAGGAACGAAAACGAGGATATGCGGTCTATCAAAGACGCAGAAGGAGTGATGCGTGCTTGGATCTGTCGACAGTATCTCAAGAGAGGGGGGAAGAAGGGGGGATAACAAGGCACACGATCGAGACTGGCGACCGGAGAGCTTAAAAGAGAACGAAACGGTTGATGAACCAGGGTAGAAGGAAGGGAAAAGATGAAGTGTACAAAAAAAATGAACGAGACCGCGCGGCAAGGCAGGGTTAAAAAGGATGAGGAGGAGGGAAGAGATGAGGGTGGAAGAAGACGAGCCAGGGAGTGGAAGGAAAGGGAAGGGTAGGAAGTGGAGCGGGCTAGGAGTGGAGCAGGCAAGAGGAAGGGAAGGGTCAGGAAGACCAGTCCGGTCGGCGAGCGCGAGCAGAACAGGGCTTGCGATATCACACAAGCCTAGGCGTCGTGCCTGCCTCTCCCTCCCTCTCTCGCCCGCCCTCCGGCGGGGGGGTCCACTGGGTGTCACTGCGAAAATACCGTGGTGGTATGTATCCGTAGTGCCAGGGGAAGAAGGCACGATGCAGGTACCACGCCGATGTGGGGCATAGTGGATCCATTGGTCTGCCGTTTGGTCCCTTCTTTTAGGTGTTGGATTGTTTGGCGCCATGCCGGGTTCGTCCATTTTTCGACTGATGTTGCCAAGGGGGGGGGGGGGGGGGGGGGGGGCGCGGGTCTGCCCCTCCTTCCACGTTTGCGTTGCTGCCCGAAGCCAACAGCGCAGATAACGAAGGGAAAAAAGTAGTGCACACAAATACGTATATCGTAGAATGGCCCTATAATGGCCTATAGATGTTCGCTAGACGTTCACTAACACAGATGCACTAGCCTGTAACGCTCGCCCGGAGTGGCGAAACGCCGTCGGCGCACATATTTTGTAATACTCGTAGCAAATGCGCCATCGGAAAATAGGACCAATGGCGTGGCCGGGACGGCTGTTGGGGGGAAACACATGCTGTTTGTCTGTTTTGTCGGGCCATGTCGTGGTCGCGCGCGCTTCCATGTTTCAGCGTGCAGCTGCAGGTGCCAAGCTGCCAAAACGCAGCCAAATGCCTCTGCAAATGCCAATATTTCCCGTGCAGACGACAACACACACACACACATACACATACACACATACACATATGACTGAATGAGTGCAAATACAAATATTTGTACAAACACGTAAGCAAGATGACGACTATTAATTGGCTCATATACCAGACTTTGGTAGAGCTGGCGTCGCTCTCGTCGATCCAGATTCATGACGATTTGCTTGGCAGCAGGGGGTTAGCGGACCCTGCGGGTGCTTGGAAGGGAGAGAGGAAAAAAAAAAGAGAAAAAAAAAAAAACGGACGCAGCAGGACCATGACTGGTTCTGGAAGAACGTTCGTGCTGCTTCACTCATGGGCGCCCCGTTGTTTTTTGATGGCTGTCCGCCCAGCAAGCATTGTGGCCAATCGGTCTGGCAGCCTGTGCCGTGGCGGACTCCGAGGCCAAAATAGTGAGAAGAAGCGGCCACGACAGCGAACCCGACCTTGTGCGATACCCGCCCACTAGGTTGCGCTACTATGGGCACGCAATGGCCGTGCTACCTGCGGGACCCGTACGAGTACATACTCGTAGGCGCAGAGAGAGGATCTCGCTCGGGGCTGCTGGTCTGGTCTGGGCCAGACTGCAGCCAGACTGCATGGTCAGGCACTTGTTCCTGCAGAGGGAAGACCTGCCAGCCACCAGACGGCACGCAGCCAAGAGAGAGAAAAAAAAAAGAAGAAAAAAGGTCTCTCTAGCGGACGGAGGCGTGATCGTTCCTGGACAGGAGCGTGTACGAGTACGAATACGGCGTACGCCGTAGCGTACGAGTTGTCGTATGCATCACTCATGCGTGTCCGATCTATTCATCCATAGTACGATCGCTGACAGCCGGGTTCTCTTTGTTTGTTTTCCTTTTTTGGCGGATGGGCCGCGCTTCTTTCCTTGGCCTTCCCGCGAGCCCCATCCGGGCGACGAAATCGGTGGCGCAGTGCGGCGCTCTCATTCCTGATCCTCGGGATGACAGCGCGGCGCTTCCTGTCCACGGGAGCACTGCTCGTATTTTTGGTGTCTGGGCGCATTCTTGCCAGGCGGCCGCCCTCGGCTGTCGCCCTTGACAGCCCCCGCTCCCTCCTTCCTCCTTCCTCTGTTCCTCCCCCGTCTGAAGAAAAAAGTGGTGAGAGTGATCAGGACACGAAAAAGTGCGTACGAGTACGTAATCCTGCGGGATCAGGGCAGCAGCTGCACCCTGGACGTCTCTGATTGGCTGGTGTGTCCCTGCACGCTCTTTACCCCTGGAAGGTACGACGGGGTCTTCCTGACGTGGCGAGCAGAAAAATACTACCGCCGCCCTCCCAATTGCAACCCATCACCGCCAATGGCAGCTGCTCAGCCCCCCTGTCCCCCCTGTACAAATAGCTTCCCCCCCCTGAGATCTCCGCCAACGTGCGCATCGCCCCTCCCACGGATCTCCCTTGTCCCTGGCCCTGAAACCTGAAGCGAAATTACCTTTCCACTGGTGCGGTGCGCGCCTTGCTTCTTTTGCCTCTGGTCTGACGGCTCCTGTGTGCTGTCCAGCGCCCGTCCGCCCACGTTGTGGTGCTCACTTTTCAGTTTCGGTGTGGACACGACACTGAAGAAAAGCTTGGCTTTCTTCCCTGGTCCTGAAGGGGGGGGGAGGGTGCGGAAGAGAAGCCGAGGGCCCCTGTTCCAATGGCAGCCTGGCACGAACTTCCCCTTTTGGGAGAAGTATTGTTTGTACTTTGTGCTCGTATTCTGCATAGTTCTTTCAGCAATACTATGCACTCAGCGGAGAGACACGAACACGAGTATGCACAGACAGAGACACAGACACAGGCAATACCTTGTATTTGTACGCTCCCCTTGTGTCCGTATTTGTACGAGATATATTTGGATGAGTACGAGTACACACAAATACAGCCCTGGTAGGGCGGACCCTGCTCCGATATGATGCGATCCGGCCGCGTAGACCTGTGGAGAGGGAGCGTGCGATGGTCATCTCCGGTGCCTGACGACACCGATCAGGAAATTGCTCTTGCTCATAATGAAAGTGAAGATTCGCAATGTCCACGTCGGCGCCAGCCAGTTATTCGTAGCCACGGCGTCAAAGCGACATTGCATGCTGTCAGCGAGAGAGAGAGAGAGAGAGAGTGTGTGTGTGTGTGTGTTTACACACCCGAAATGGAGCTGATCTCTCGGCGTCGTGTGGACATTGCCACGCAGCGCTAGAACAGGTATGAGCAGGCTCGTATACATCCCTACAAATATGTCAATACTCGTATGAATACAAATACGAACAGACACAAAATGTGGAGATGGACGAACACGACAGGCAGAAACAGGCTCGACATCGAACCCATGCGACCTGGCGTTGCAATCTGGCGCCCTCCCTCAACGGGCTGTGTCACTTTTCCTCCCCAGTGTTCCAGGCCAGGCTGCTTTTAGACTGACGATCTGGAGACGTCTGGAGTCGTCTGGAGTCGTCTGTGAGCTGCCGTGAGCCGCCGTGAGCCGCCGTCTGCCACCGTCACGAGCAGCAAGATGGTGCAGAGGGTTCGCTCACCCGGCCGACATGACGAGCGTTCCGTCGTATCGGCACAAGCATATCACATACTCGTGCAAAACAAACAGGTCGCCCGGCTTTTGTCCACCTGCTCGCGCGTGCATCTTGCGTGGGATCTTGAATCTCAGGGGCCGTGAGCACAAGCCGAGATGGCACACCAGTACGAGTATACAAAGGGAGCAGCAGCGAGACAGGTGTGTGGTGGGTGAGCAGTCATCGCAGGCTTTACCTTACGCTCCCTTGTCCCTTTCCTTTTTATACGAGCTCTTGGCCAGACACCAACATTCCTCCCGCAGGCCGGTGAGCCCCTTTTTTTTGGCCAAGTGCCGAGCAGGGCCAGAAGAGTGTTGGCCTCGTGCGACGACGGGTCATTCCATTGCCATTGCCAACGCCCTGTGCCCTGTGCTCTCTTGTCTTTGAGTGCACGAGTGGTTCTGCTCGTATGCCAGCGACACATTGTCGCAGTCTCGGCCTTGGCATCCCAGGCCGGAGAGACAGAGAGACACAGCCGCAAGCACAGGTGCGACTACAAGTATAGGCCGCTGTCGTGCCCTATGAGAGCGGAGAGACAACCGCTGCTGTGCCTGCGGCTTTGTCAGACGGGCGCTCGTTCATCCTCCTCTGCATGTGTGTGTTTGTGTGTGTGGTCCAGCACCAAGAACGAGCTGCTCACAGTTGGGAACACCTATTCCAATCTCACGGCGACGAAAGAAGAAAAAAAAAGAAAAAAAAAACACAACAGAGATCGCACGGCAATTCCCGTCTAGTGGGCGGTGTCAGACGTGCAAGGTTCGTGGTGTTTTGCTCTCTCCGTTGATTGCAGCCATGGTTGTCGTTGTGGCGTTGGACAGCTTTTTTTTTTTTTTTTTTTCTCGTCCTCCTTCCACGCGCATGACCTTTCCTTTTAGGAACTTGTTTGCTTCAGCCGCTACCCCCCCAGTACGAGCACAGAGTGTGTTTGAAGGCACCATTGGTTCTACCGGCAAGGCCTCGTCTTACAGCTGAGCTTCTATTTCCATCGACGGGCCAACTTACGTCCGGCTCCCTAAATCTGCATCCGACACCTCGCATTCCCCTTTTGCGTGCATTCCAGCCATTGGGCTGAATATTGGGTGTGAAAGAGGGAAACGAGCGCCGAAAAATAAAAAAAATACGAGTACCAAGACTCAGGATTCAGCCAAGTGCAGCGATCCAGCTTGGAGTTTTCAGGGACAGGGTCTTTTCAGGGACAGGGTCTTGACAGGATGAATCCCAAACTGTTTATTACTCTTTTTTTTCTTCCTTTTTCGTGCTATTTTGTGCTCTTTCCTGGTCTTACTGCGGCTCCTTTCCGACCGCTCGCATGTCTGCCAATGGCAGGCTGGGCCTCCGCGCTGTGCTGCCACCGTCGTTTGGTTGCTTGTTCTGGAGTGCATGTGCTGTGCCGTCGTGGCGCCAACGGGCGACGACGAGGCGTACTTTGGCCAGTCAGTGTTGGGCGGCGACTCATGCATGTGCATATGTAATACGAGCAGCAGGGAATGCATAGACGATACGTCAGAAACGTCTAGTGTGGCGCTACCAGTCCCAGCTGTTCGTCTGGCTACATATTTCCCTCGAATACGACTGTGCTCGACGGGGGAGAGAAAGAGGAGAGAAAGAGAATGCGCGGCAGCAAAAAATGCACCTGCATGTTCCAGAAGACATATTGTCTCGCTACGCAATGATGACGGTCTCGGGGAGTGCGTGTCTCTTGGCAACCTGTGCTCGTTGTCTTGCTCGTTGTCTCATTTGCAATAGGTCAGCCACCTGCTCGTAGCGACCGACTGGTGCCTGGTTCCCCTCAGCTAGAGGTCAGAGGCTGCTTACTTGCCTGCTCAGCTCTTGCGGCTGTGCATGGGTGAGTAGAGAACAAGAAAGAAAAAAAAGAAAAAAAGAACAAAAAACCAAAACCCCCCCCAAAACCCCAAAATGAGCCTCGTCTCGCCGACAGAACGCCAGAAGAGGGATTGCCGGCCGCGCTGGTCATCCGTGGAAACCGCCGTAAGACGGTTGTCCAACCACAGACCAACACAGCCACCCGGCAAGAATGAGGGGATCCAGCTGCATCTGTCTCTCTCGTATCTCATCATCTTTCCCTTTGGGGATTGCTGTGCGCATCGGGTGATATCTTTGGTTTGTTGGGGCGACAAGTTGGAGAGGGGGGAGGAGGGGGGGGAGAGGAGAGAAAAAGAGGAGAGGACAGGGAGAGAAGATCGGCGTTCCACGTGACATAAGGTTATTTATGCGACCGAATCCTTGGAATCCCGTCGCCAGGCCTCGCCTCCTTCCGCCATCGGACTTGTGACGTTGCATTTCGACATGAGAACGAGGGCCAAGGTAACGGCTTATGACGGCTGGGTGTAATTTTCTTGGTTCTATTTTCTTCAATCCATCATCGCGTCGCCAAAAGGGGCGCTCGCTGTCTGAGAAAAAGGAGGCGGAGCCTTAGGCGGCAGAGCCCCAAAAAGTACTGCGAGTAAGATACGAGTACATACTACTACTACTACTACCCCCCCCCCCCCCCCCTGACCGCCAGGTCGACGCGCCTCGATCGTTTAAGAAGTGGTCAGGCTGTTTTGCGCCCCACTGTCATCGACAGCCTTTTGCCTCTGCCTTTTGTCTTCTTTCTCCTTCAGACTGTCATTGCTGTCGTTGCTCTCCTGAACTACAAAGTGCTGCCTGCCATGGACTTTGGCCGGCTCATGTTCGAGCCGCCCGAGGTGGCCGACACGGTGACGCTGCCGTCGAACGACTTTGACTTTTACGGGGCCTTTTTGCAGGTAGAGGACGTGGACGTCCACGGAGGCTTTGCGCCGAGCCACGCCCAGCAGCAGCAGCAGCAGCATCAGCAGCATCAGCAGCATCATCATCACCACCCTCGCCACCATCACTTCCACGATGACTTTGACGACGACATGGCCTATGTGGCCAGGGGCGGCAGCCCGTCGACGGCCATGGCCCCCCTCCCAGGGACGCGGACGCTGCGGCCGTCGTTCCCGTACCAGCTGGCGCCGGTGCTGCCGAGCAACTCGGCCGTGATGCCGGCGCCAGGCAGGTCTGCGGCGGCGGCGGCTGCTGCTGCTGACAGGATGTCGCCGCCGCCGACGCGGGCGGTCTCTAGAGCAGGCGGTGGTCGGGCGGTCGGCCGGGCGCGTCGAAAGCCGGTCCCGCAGGCCGCTGCCGTCCGCCAGACGAGCCGGTCGCCGTCGGTGGGACCGGGACTCGGACTCGGACTCGGACCCGAACCCGACCCCGAAACGGTGACGCTGGCCGCCCTCGTCAGCTCCAGACGGGTCGAGCGGCGCGGCCACACCAAGTCGCGGCGCGGCTGCTTCAACTGCAAGCGGCGGCGCATCAAGTGCCAGGAGACGCGGCCGGCGTGCGGCCACTGCCTCAAGACGGGCCTGCAGTGCGAGTACCCCATTGTGCCGCTGGTGAACCACCAGCCGCAGCACCAGATCCCGCTCTTCAGCCTGCAGGACATGCGCTTCTTCCAGCACTTTCTCGAGCACTGCTGTCCGCACCATCCGCTGAGCAACGAGACGCTGTGGACGCACGAGATTCCGTATCTGTCGCACACTGTGGGTCCTCCCTCTCTCTCTCTCTCTCTCTCTCTCTCTCTCTGACCTCCAGTATGACTACCTCATGCATGCGCTGCTCGGGCTGGCCGCCTCGGACCTCATGCAGCAGGACGCCAGCCTGGCCGTCGCCGCCATGGACCACCGGCTCAAGGCGATCCGGGCCATGAAGCGCATGCTGGCGACGGTGTCGAAGCAGCAGCGGACGACGGCCAGCGTCAGTGGTGGCACGACGTGTGCCACCGCCACCAGCCCCGCCGCGTGGGACGGCGACGGGGCGACGACCGACTGCCCCCTGTACGAGGAGGGCAACGCGCTGGTGGCGGCGTGCTTTGCGCTGACGTTCCAGTCGGTGCTGCTGGACGACGGCCTCGCCGAGTACATGACGTTTATCCGCGGCATCCTCGTCGTCGGCACGCAAATGTACCTCAATGGCGCGCGCCTGCTGTTCCGCAACATCCTCGGCCAGCGCCAGCAGGAGCTGCTGCGACCCGTCCTCGAACCCATGGCCGGCATCGACCCGCGCCTCACCCGCCCGGCCATTGCCGCCATCCGCCGCCTCGCCCCGCTGTGCCGGGGCAGCGCCTTGGCCACGACCTTTCAGGCGCGGCTGCAGGAGATGGCCGAGGCGCTGCTGGTGTCTCCGATGGAGGGTGAGTCCTTTTTTTTTTTTTTTTTACGAACAAGTTGTCAACCGGCACCCCTAACTCTCTCCAGCCTACGCAGCCGTGACCCGCCACTACGCCTGGTGGATGATGCTGCCGCAGCGGCAGTTCCGCCAGCTCATCGACTTTGACCATCCCGTGTTTGTGCTGCTGGCCGCCCACTGGATCGGCGTCAAGCTGATCATGGCGCCCGTCCTGGCTGCCGAGGACACGTGCGACGAGCGGCCCGAGGAGGAGCGGCAGCAGCAGCAGCAGCGACGACACCAGCAGGACGGCGGCGGCGGCGGCGGCGGCATGGACCCGGGCATCGCCCGCTGGCTGCGCTACCTCAACCGGCAGCTGGACCTCGAATACGCCCAGCACAACGAGTGGCCGCGGTGGGTCGAGGCGGAGCTGGACCGCGACCCGTGCGCGTTTCGCCGGCAGGAGGAGGAGGGGGAGGAGCAGCAGAAGCAGAACAAAAAGTCTATTTTCTGAAAAAAGTCACGGGGAACATCTTTTCATAATTTTTACTCCTTGGGTATTGGCCTCGTTGTGATGCTGCCATGCGTGCCACTGTTGCGTGGGCTTACAGAAAAAAAAAATTAAATCAAAAAAATTCCCCCCAAAAAATCGCGAAACCCAGGCGGACCATCTTCCCTTCCCTGACCTTCCAGAGCTCTCTGCCATGCAAAATGCCTACCACACTATGCGTATGTAAGATACGACCACAGCAGTGCTCCACTTTTCAGGCAGCGCAGTCCGTAGCTGATCAGGCAAGGCTGACACCGAGAGTGGAAGGTGTCCATGGAGGGTGCAGCTTGGCTTCCCCTCCCCCTTCCCCTTTTGTCCATGAGTCCATCCGCCACATCCACTTTAGCTGAAGATGGTGGCGGTTGGATGAGGGGAGTTTAGTGTCTTGGAATATCGAAATGGCGGAAGCCAAGCGAGCAGCGGCTGAATGCTCGATTCAGCTGAGCCCCCTCCTCCTTTCCCCAGCTGAAGTTGCCCGTCTGCATTTGCACAGTGGCAGAACAGTGGCAGCACACGGCCTCGACAACACGTCTCTCTCTGTCTGGCATCGAGGCACTCGTGGTGTCGTGGCTGTCCGTCGTCTTGTGTGTGATGACTAAGCATATACACCGGCTACTCGACAAACACGGCGCCGTGCTTATCGGCGCGGTTGAGCACGTTGACGTCGATCTCGGGCGGCTCGTCGCTGTTGCCCTTCTCTGTCTTGTCTGCATTGTCTGTCTGCCCTGTCTGCTCCGGCTGTCTCCGGCTGCAGCGGTACCTCTGGCGGTGGTCATTGCCGCCGCCGCCGCCGCCGCCGCCCAACGCAAACAGCGACGTCCCCACGCACGACGTCCCCCAGATCTCGACGGCGAGCACCCAGACGATGAGTCCGGTGGCGGTGCCGACGAGCTGGATCGAGTTGAGCTGCTGCTGGGCGGCGGGCAGGGCGCAGAGGACGGCGGCGACGGCGAGGCGGTTGGCGAGGCGGAGCGGTTTGGCGAGGCGGCAGCCGAGGGGCATCTTGTGCTCGTGGGCGGCGCTGATGAGGGCGAGGGCGGCGAGGGCGACGCCGAGGCCGGCGCTGTAGTAGAGGCGCAGGCCGAGGGCGACGTGGTCGGCGGAGCGGTCCTGGTAGGTGGCGGTGAGGGCGTCGCCGGGAGCATCGGCGCAGTCGGCGGCGACGACGAGGCGCGAGAGGGCGGCGGCGGCGAGCAAAAACGCCAGCGTGAAGAGCAGGTGGGCGTGCTGCCACAGGACCGCCGTCTCGGCGCGGCGGCGGATGGCGTGCACGTGGATGTGGGCGCCGTCGACGTCAAAGTACAGCCAGTTGAAGACAAAGGCCTGCACGAGTCCCAGCACGGCTTTGCCGAAAAAGGCGTGCAGCCCGTACGCGTGGCCGGCGCCGCTGTTCTGGTACAGGATCCCCACCACCGAGTAGCCCAGCACCAGCGTCACAAAGGCGTTGGTGCGCTCGACCTTGTGCTCGATGTTGAGGGCCGGGAAGTAGTCAAACACGTGCGTCAGCAGCGCCCGTCCCACGCCCGCCTGCGCGTGTGCTGCCGCAAACCGGAACAGGCCCGTCACCAGGCCGCCGCCCAGCAGGTCGAACGCGAGCGCCACAAACACGGCCGCCAGCCGCTGCGGCATGGCCACGTGGATGCTGCCGATCCACACTGCCGCGCCCACCACTGCCAGCAGCGCCTGGCACACCATCGTGCCGCGCACCAGCGGCACCAGCACGGCCACGGCCGCGCAGTAGGCCGCGATGAAGAGCCGGGCCGTGATGTAGAAAGCGGCGAGGGCGGGGTAGGTGTCGCCCCCAGTCTCCCCTCCGGCCTCCCCTCCGGTCCCCCCTCCGGTCTCCTCCTCCCCCCCCCAAAACGCCTCTGCCATGTTCACCGTCACCCCCAGCAGACACGCAAACAGAAACAGAATCGCCACGCGGTTGACCACGTCGTTGGTCTGGAACCAGCTGGCCAGCTGCGTCACGTCGCTCCAGATCTTCCATCCCATGCAAAACGTCACCACGAACCGCAGCAGCTGCGCCCCGTCCGCCGCCTCCGCCGCCCGGTCGCCGTTGACCGCCACGATGCCCACGTACAGCAGGTCAAAGAAGAGCTCAAAGCTCTGCACCTCGGTCAGCTCGCTCGCCCGCCACAGCAGCCCGCGGTGGAAGTACTGCTTGATCACCGGCCGCGCCATGAGCCGCATGCCTGCGCGGCGCATGCGGTCGTGCCAGGCGGCGTCCTCCTCTTCCTCTTCCTCTTTCTCGGCACGAGATTTACCCTCGTCCGCCCTCGCCCCCCCGATCGTCCGCATCGTCGCGCTGTACCCAAACTTGGAAAAGTTGTGGCCCAGCGCTGCGTGCTCGCTCATGCCACCCGTGCCGCCCGTGTGTCCTCTCCCCACTGCCCCGCGCTGCTCCTCCTCCGCCTGCTCGTTGAACCCCCCCTCCAGCCCCTCCAGCGCCGCCGACGTCGCGTCCAGCTCTGCTCGCACCCGGTCCCACTCGTCGAAGCAGCCCGCCCCGTGCTGCGCCTGCAGCGCCACCCGGCGGGCCTGGTGCATGTCGCGGGCCTGCTGCAGGCAGGAGCGGTGCTCGGGGGAGCCGTGGACGACGACCTCGATCTGGGGGGAGGAAGAGTCGTCGTCATAGTTGTCATGGTCATGGCCGTTGTCGTACTTGGCCCGCAGTGCCTCCACTTCTTCCGGCAGCGCCACCAGCACCCGCCGTCCGTCCGGCATCCGGAACTCTTGTGGCTGCGGTCCCAACCGGCGACTCCCGCTGGCGTGGCTTGTCGATGATGACGGCATGTCGGCCATGTCGATTGATATTCGTTGTGCTGTTTTCGGGGCTTGAACTCTCCGCTTAGTTGTTGGCGGCAGAAGCTTCCCAGCTGCCGCCCTGTTTATCATCCCCCCATCCTGGCCGTCGCTTGCCGATCGGCTCAGCTTCCCTGCCCTATGTTATCGGATTTGCAAACGCCCTCTCGTAAAATCCGATGGCCGTCTCAGCCAGCCAACAGCTCTCTCACTAAGCCCCTCTGGCTTGCCGTGTGGGTCCGCTATCACAAAACGGTATCACTCCTGCATGCTTGGCAATGCAGCCAGCATCCACGCAAATGTCACTACCCATGGCCAGAACCAACACAATCGCAGAGGTGGGGCGGCTCTCTATTCCCCCCGGAACGCCGTGTATCTTGAATTTTCCAATATCTGAACCTGTATCGTTGACCAAACGCCGTGTATCTGTTCCCTATCTGTATAGCCTGTCCGTTGCCTGTCCGTTGCCTTTTTGCGGCTTGTATCCTCTAATAATGCCAATGCCGTGACCACGGAGCTTCTATTCCGTCCGTCCTGGTATCCCATAGCTGTAAACCCAAATCCAATACAAAGAACAACGATACTCGAGAAAGCATATATGGAACGGACGAAAAAAAGCAGCGCAGGAGAATGGGGGGACAGAGTGATGACGAACCGAGAAAGTAGGAAAATGCGAAAAGCAGGAAAGCAGAGAGATCAAACATTCAATCACCCGAGCAGAACGAGAAAGGAAGAGCGAAAATCTGTGCCATCCGTGCGGGACCAGCCTCGGAGCCGCCAAATATCGCGACAGTTTGCGTGTATGATGACAGTCGACACGGCGCAGTCCGTTGTTGCTTTGTCGCGCCAGTCGACATCTGAGCTGCGTCTGCGTCGAAATGCCCACCCGTTATTATTGTGGTGGTACGCTGAGCTTAGTTGTTGCGGTCCACCGTCCGCTGCGGCTTGTAGTCGCGCACCTCGTCAAACCACCCCATAGGCTCGTTGTACCGGTACGCGTGGAACTCCATGCCGTACGGCTTCGGGTGGATGGCAAAGAGCATGCCGAGCGGCACGTCCAGCTCCGCAATGTCATCCCGCGTCAGGTCCATGAAATACGCCATCAGCACGCGGCACACGGAGCGGTGGCTGATGAGCAGGACGTGGTCCGTCACTCGCTCAATCTCCCGCACCAGCTCGCGCAGCCGGTTGATAACCTGCAGATAGCCCTCACCGCCCACTCCCGGATACATGTAGTGCAGCTTGTCGTTGTGTCGCTTCCGGTACTCCTCCGGGTACCTGGACGCGATCTCCGCATACGTCATCCCTTCAAACGCGCCTGCGTTCATCTCGTTGAGCATCTCAAATGCCTTGACGTCATAGTCGTCATCCGCCTCAAAGTACTCGGCTGTCTGGGTGCTGCGCTTCAGCATTGACGTCCACACGCAAAAGTTCTTTTCCTCGAGCTCCTGGTTCAGCTCCGGGTACGGCGGAGTGCGGTCACCAGGGAGCGGAGGGAACGATGCGCGGGCGATTGTGTTCTCCTGCTCAACCACCCACTCCTTGCGCTTCGTCGTGATGAAGTTGTACAGCGCCTGACCGTAATAATGCCCACGCTCTGTCATTTCCGAATCACCACCGAGCTTGCCTGCGACATTATCAAAGCTCTGCCCGTGCCTGGTGATCCAGATCTGCCGGGGGGAAAGATTGAATGTTGTTAGATAGGAGGCAATGTTGCTGCTCAAGAATCCCTTGAGACGGTGATGGACCACCTTGCGGCCAACATCGATCATCTGCAAATGGTTAGACATGCCCATTCTGCAAGAAGCTAAACTAGAACAGCACACATCCACACACATCCACACAAAAGAAAAAAAAAACACTTGCCTGAATGTATTGCCAGTCCTTCTTTTCTTCGTGCTTGCCGATGGGCTCATACGCGCTCTCGTAGGCTCGGACGCGTGCCTTGAAATCCACGAGAGACTTGGCCGGGTCCTTGTTCTTGTAGTCCGGGCCGGAGAGCTTGAGACGCATGTTTGCTTCGAGGAGCTGAGGAGACGGTTAGTGGGAACGCACAGGAACGCTCGGCTGTCAGAACAGCAACGGGGAACGCACATTTTCATCGTTGCAGATGCTCTCGATGAATAGGATGCCCAGCTTGGGCTCGCGCTGCTTGATATGGTCGACGAGGAGCTGGCGGCGGTGAAGGGTGCTGTTTGTAGCGTCCAGAATGCCTACAGCGCCGTTGTGATCCAGGAGGTAGTCGAGAAGCTCGTCGAGCGTCTCCAATGCCACCTGCTCGCGGAGCTTCGACGCAGTCTCATTGTGTGGGTCAAAGAACTTTGCCGACTGGTCGATGCCAGAAAGATCTGGGTGGTCTTGCGAGGAAGATTCCTCCGGATCTGTTCCATCGGTCTCTGTGGAAGTATTCGTAGACTTGGAAGACTCGGTGGAACCCGTGGACTCGGTAGCATCCCCAAGAGAAGCGGGACCGCTCACGGCAGTCCCAATTTCAGCCTCCATGTTAGCCTGGCCGGCAGCCTGGCCGGAAGTGTTAGTCACGAGAGCTTCGGCATCGACCTCAGCAGCCTCGTTGGCAATGGCATTGTCAGTGGCCTGATGCCCAGGTGTCCCCGCAGCGCGGCTGTCGACTGCAACCGGCTTGCCGGTGTCGTTGCCGGTCTCGGCGGTGCTGTTTAGATCGAGTGTAGTGGGCTCATCGATCTCGGCGGGCTGCACACCGTTGAGCAAGATCGAGGTAGCCTGCTGCAGCGGGGCGCCTGTGTGCGCAGATGGCTGCAGCCCCGATTGGCTACTGTGGGGCACAGGGGTTGACGGATTGGCTGGTGCAGGTGCCACGCCAGCAGCAATGCGGCGACGGTTGCCCACATTGAAGATGCGGGTGTTGTGCTGCTGCCAGGAGAGATAACGCTGGATCTTCTTGGTGATATATGATTTGCCGCGGGCTGGCAGGCCAACCATGATGATAACCAGCTTGGCGGCAACATCTCGGTCGGGGATGCGTCCATCTGGAGAGGCCTTGGATCTGGTCATGCCCGGTATGTTAAGCGATGTTGCATGAGGCCGGATTCGCGGTGTGTGGTTGCCTGAGTTCTGCCTCAGCGGCGGGCTGTGACGTAGTCGCGTCAGCAGGAGCGCAACAGATACAAGCAAAGTACCAGTACAAAAAAATATAGGCGCTGTGCAATGCCGGGCTCATAGCGGGCGGCGCACCCAAATCTCACAGATCCCGAATCCATAATAGCGGGCGACCCCCCCCTGGTGCCAGGTCGACAGACCGCCCGATACGAGAAAAATCGTATGGAAAGGAAATGAGAATAGGACGACGGCCGAACCGGGGGGGGGGTCTGAGGGGGCTGCACACAACTTTTGCACAATAACAAAGGAGACAAAAACCCCGACACAAAAGAGTGATAAAAATAGAAGGGGAAAAAAAAGAAGGGAAACAATGAGAATAGAGCAAACAGTGGGAAAGGAGACAAAGGCGAGACAAGACAAGACAAGACAAGGACAGGGACAAGACAGGAGTCGGGTAGGAACGAAAGGGGGCCACTTACATTCGCGGAGACCCAGGGGCGGTGGAGGCATTGCTCCTGGCATAAGGTGATTCATAATGTGGGATGCTGGGTCGGACGCCGAATAAGCCAATGGTACCATTGATACTGTTGGGAATGGGAGGCTCGGCAGGGCTGTGGTCAAGCGACTTCAGCGCGTACGCGAAGTTTGCATGTGCCGGCGGCGGCAAAAGGCCATCGTGAGCAGGGTGGCCTGCCTGTGGCGGTTTTTCGCCCTGGAGGAGCTTGGGCGACGACGACTCAGACGAAGAGGTGGCTGCGGCTGCCAGATGCGTGCTCATGACAAGCTTTGCCAGCGAAGACTGCTGGGACTGTCTTTGACGTTCTGGAAAGGTCAGCAGTGGTTCCGAGCACAAAGACAAAACCAGGTTAGAACGGGTCAAGAGAGGAAAAAAGGCATGCTGTCCATACGTTGAGTGTGCGAAAAATGGGGAGCCAACTCGGGAGCTGGCGATGGGAGGGGCTCTGTCGAGAGAGAATGGTGAGATCAAGAAAACAACGAGACAGGGGGAGCGATGAAGCCATATATACGGCATGGGCAAAGCTGGAGGGGGGGCAGCTAAGGCAGGACGATCGTCTTATTGCCTACAAGGGAAAGCGCACAATGCAGAATGGAGGCAGAATGAATAGTGGATGGGGTCGAATGGGACGACTCGGCATACCTTGACTCGGGCTCGTCTTCTCGGGGACGAATGAAGCAGCGGAATGTGCGGCCGCCATGAACGAGAAGGGTGCCCTGACAATCGCTGAACCGGTAGAGATAGACGAGTGGGAGGAGGTGGCAGGGTGACGTTGGAGATGCAGCTAGGGCAGCAGGTCCAAGGCTGAGTCACAGCGGGTCTGACCCAGAAAAGTGATGTCTGAGGGGTGCAAAAAAAAGAAAATGGTCGACGAGGCGCGTCCGCTGGCAGGGAGCGCTGGTGCGATTTTGGTCGCTGTCGGGTCGCTGTGTGGGCGCAGTCGAGCCACTGCCTGGCCGTTGTTTGGTCGTCGGTGTCGCTCGGGCGCCTTTTTGGCTCGACGCCTGGCTGCCTACAGCGCTATCCACACGCCTAGCGTTGCAGTCCCGTCGCAAAATTGCAGCTAGACGGGGGGGGAAGCTTTCGTGGTGGGTGGGGACCTGCCCAAGTCGAGGTACCTGGCGAAAAAACTGTAGGTAATATCAATTTGTACTCGTACTTGCAGGACGAGACTCGCTCTCGCGGATGATCCTAGTGGCGACCGAAGACCGCAAAACCTAGCGGGACTTCAGTGGGGGATGGTGCTGTGGGCGTGTTCCGTGGCAAGACATTAGATGTCGCGGTTGAGTCTTTGCTGAAGAGGCGATTGGCTGAGTTGCGGTGGGGGAAGCAAAAGAAAAAATAAAGAAAGACGGAGCGAGCTTGCGATGGGGGTTGCGACTGAAGAATAAAAGGCAAGATCGAAGCACCAAAAGGTGTACCAACAAGCGCAACAAGGGATAAAAACAGTCTCGGTTTTTGTAAATTTGAGCACAAAGCACTGTGAATCAACGGGAATCCTCAGCACAATGAAATACACACAAAAAGAGAAGGAAAAATATTAAAGAAAAAAAGTTCAAATGAAAAATTAATCGGGAAGCGGGAGCGTAGGTGTGCCGCCACAGGAATGGAACAGTTGGCTCTTTTTCGACCGCCTTTTTCGCTCCTGTCTCTGCTGGTGTTTGCTTTTTCGACTGTTCTGTTGGAGTTTGTTTTTCCGGTTGTTCTCTGTTTTTATGTCTCGCTCCTTCCTCGGCGTCAAATTTGAGGTTTCCGTTGGGAAGAGCGATCTCCAGGCACGACCTGGGCCAAGCCAAGCTCGACCGGGCAGGCAGCGACAATTTGGCAACACAGGAATGCTAACGAGGTATGAACAGGGAAAGGATGACAGAGAGAGCGAGAGAGAGAGATAAAAAAAAAGCAAAAACAGAAACAAGATATGACTACGAGGACACTGTAATATTTCACACCTAGCAAAAACGGCCCTTTCCAAGCATATCTAGTTTAGACCGCTCGCAAAAGGCGCACGTTTGGCATCTAGCACGCCGGCTCCCTGCGCAGTGATATGGACAGCACACCGTAGGAGTGGCCGCTGGCGGAGATAACCACCACGTTTGTAATATGCCGTTTCTGTGTGCTCTGGTGCACTTCACCTTCTTTGTCCTCCGTCGCAGCGCCGGCTACGACGGGTGAGGCGGGTGGGGAAAGAGCGTCCAACGCGGAGTCAGAGCTTCTAGGATTTCCAAGACGCTTACCGTCTTGCAGAACACCGTCACAAAGCCGCCGCGGGGCGTTGTGGTCCGTCCAGCCCACCCGCCTGCTCCTTTGTGTGGACGCCGAGTGGGCGTCTGGCTGCGATAGTCGGACCCAGCGTGGTAATTTTCGCGCGTTTAGCGTCTTCTAGGCGAGACCCTGACACCTGCATCGGAGAGGCTGACGAGGAGAAGGGAGATCTTGCGAATCGCTGCGAATCGCTGCGACAACTGGAGCAGCGAGCTTCGCAGCAACCGCACTGCCTGTTTTAGAGAAATGGGTCGCCAGCAGGACATACAGGCCGGAGAGGCCGATCACAAAACAAGACATGGTTGGTTTGGTTTGGTATCTTACGAGCATTTTGTTACCTCTGTTGATTTTATTTTGCATTTCGCTATTTCGTTATTTTCGGGCTTTGGCACCCGCCACAACCTTTTCCACCTATCCCCATGAATGCTTACCCGTTTTGGCGTCATCGCACTTCGCTGCAAGCTTCCCCTCAACGGAGTTTTCCTCGGGGTAAGTTGGCCGCCAGCTTCAGCGGGGGTGGACGCGCTCCCCCCAAAATCCCTCCCCCAAGCAGACTCGTGCACGAATCGGATCTCCGAGCCGTCGAGGAGGAGCATGGGGTCAGGTCCTGTGCCATTGCCATTTTTGATGGGGATGATCAAGAGAATGCCTCAACCCCCCACCATGCCGTAGGATTTGTGGGATATTACTCCGCCCTCTGGTCGCATGCCATGGTTGCATCACGTTGCAGCAGCCTGCTGTATGAGGGGTGAGCGTCGTCGATGATGGCGTTGTCCACCAGGGAGCTCGCTTGCGGTCTGGGCAGAGAGAGATAACACCTGAGAATGCCATGCCAGACAGAGAGAACAGAGCACAGCCCCTGGCGAGATGCAGGATCCCAGTCTCACAACGCTCGTCTCATATCTTACACCAACTTTTCGTAGTCCGGCATTTGCCTCCCCTCGCTAGCTTTACGTGCTGGTTGATTTGTAACCTGCCATGGTGGAATCGTCTGTTTGTGGCAGCAGTCATGCCCAGTCTACGCGGCCTGTCAGATCGAACTTGCTGTTCCCATCGACTAGTGTCGTTCACTGTGGCGATGTGTGAATCAAGCCAAGCCTTTGCTCCTTCCCAGTCATTGTTTGCGGATGATGGTAAGACAGATACCATAATGTGCAAAGCCTCCGTTTCCTCCATGGCTTCCTTCGGCTTGCCAATGTGCTTCTACACCGTATCTCGCGTACGACGATGATCTGGTTAGAGGTGCGATAACAACAGGCCTTGCTGTTATTGCACTTTCTTCCGCCGACTGGGCTGTGCCCTGTTGGGAGTTTAATAAAGCGTCGTCCGACGCGCCCAGGAACATCTTTTCTGTTTTTTCTTCTTTTCGGTTTTAGAAACCAAGTCGTATTTACGCAAGGTAGAAGTGCCACCAATTGGAAATGCCGCTTCTCCCATGTCTTGCTTTGTATGGCCATGTTTGTCTCTTCTGGAGTAGGCCAAAGGAAGCAGCCAGTTTGGCAACGTGTCAAAATATGTCTGTTCTTATCTCGGGCATCTCTAATCTCACGAGGGACCGAGAGTTAATTCCTGTGTTGCAGCATTTCCTGTCTTAGGATTTGCTCTTGGCCATTCTTGATATTAGCCACCGACGTCATTTTTTCTCCAAGACGGCATAATACCACAGCAGTATAAAATGGTTGACATCATCGGCATCTAGCCCGAGAACCTGTATACAAAAGCTAGCTGCCTTGTTCTCGCAATTCTGTATGACGATTTGCCAGGAGCTTGAGAGCTTTCTTAAGAACTGGTTTGTTTTACAGTGCGTGAGGAGATCTAATCACACGAGAAAAAAAAAGAAATCCATGATAGCAATATAAATGTAGTCTCAAAATGTGACATTGCCTTCGTGTGCTCGTTGGTATATTTAAAGGCAAGCCAGGAGCTAGCTTACACGGTAAGAATTCATCTACTCATAGCTTCGACGCTCTGGGTACCTTGCGCTGTTAGATATATCTAGAGATACTTGTGACTTCCATCTGGTCATCAACTTAATAGAATACGCGACTTGTCAAGTCATTCAATCGGCGGGCAACCGACAAACAGCATAACATCAGACTTGCCACCGCGACGGATCTAGCACTAGGAAGTTGTCCACAGCTATCGCAATCATGGATGGATTCGTGAAATTGAGACTGCATCTCATACAAACCAGCATAGCAAGCTGTTGATCGAATGCTGTTTTCCTCCTTTTCAACACCGTAACAAAAGCCCTCATACAAGTTTACCCAAAGATACTTCCTACTTGGAAGTCGTTGTGAATTCTGCTTTGCACCCGACACAAACAACCAATGATGTTCTTCTATACCCTGGCCGAAGTGCGGATGAGAGTTCGGATGATGACATGAATGCTAAATCAGATGCCAAAAGAAAGAAGTAGCTTCCTAGTACGGCAAAGAAAGCCCTTTATATGCTACAGCGTGAGCCAGGCATTAGGTCCAGATACCCCCCAATCCATGTCGTAATGGAATCCAGCAAACCTTACATTTCACTCCTTTCGGGCCATGAAGCCAAGATTCATCCCCTCAACACACATATAGCCAGAAAGACAAGGTGAGAAGCTAGGGTGAAGTTAGGGGAGAAGTAAGGCAAGGAAGAAGCCAGGTCGTGCACTTTCTGGTTGCGTGGAAGTGATGTCAGCTGAATTACCAAATTCGGGGCAATGCAGCACAAAGGGAAGGAGCAAGCCTTGCGCGGTATTGCATGCATCTGCATTGCGGGAAAGAGCGTTGCAGCTATCTTACCAAAAATTGCCCCACTTTAACATATTGCCGCCCAAAACGTGCACACCAAAAAAAAAAAAGTCTTGGAGACTCTCGACTCTGTCATCTATTCTAGACGAGTAAGCTCCTTCCGTTCATATTTCGTATTCCTCACCGTGACATAATTCTGTCTCTGTCCTATTCTGGAAAGCACGAATCCCGGAGTATCTGGTGACTCGGCTACTTAGGCACTTCTTTGGTGTGGAAAATTTACCGTTCCAAAAGAGACGGAAAACGAAGAGAAGGAAGAAAGGGCTGCTCGTCTCTCTTACTCATTGATAAAAAAACCAAAGTGGTTTCCTCTTTGGACGATACGGTCCTTCCATATCCTGGCGGATATCCTGGCTTCCTGACCTGCGGGCGGCATTCTATCTACTTTCCTATATCTTTGCTTCCAGCAGTTCCTGCACCTGGACTGCTTCTTGCACCGGCAACGGCACAGCTGCCCCACGATTGCATCAAGAGGCAACCGCCATGTTCAAGATCTAGGAATTCTTTCTCGGCGACCACTTCTTACCTCCCGTCGGCATACAAATCTTGCTCACGTCGCTAGGACGACCACCTTGACGGGACACCGCCCTTCCCTTTATACGTTTCTTTTCTCCTTCTTTGTCTTTCCACAGAAACTCCGTTTACCCGGCGCCTACAGTTAATGACACCTGATATGAAGAGAGAAACAAGAACGGCAGACAAAGACTACATAAGCCAAGGAGATAAGAGACAGAAAACAACCGAAGGCCCGGTCCAAATCACCAAAGAACAGAAAGCAACGTCAACCCCCCCAGCGCGTCTTGGGGTTGAAATCGCTACCATGACCCAAGATCTCGACCTCCCAAAGGTCGACTACACCAAAGACCGCGTGACTCAGAGCCTCATTCCCGCCCACATTGAGCCTGGAGTCCTGATTCCGCTCAAGACAACCCTGGAACTTCGTGACGACCACCAGTGTGGCCAGGCCCTGATCACGAGGTCGCCGCTTCGATCCACTAGTGCTGTCATCAGGTTTGTACTGATACCTACCCAGCCCTGTCCTAGTTGTTCCACTCAAATACTGCGGTGTAGCTGCGATGTTTCGTTTGCTAACGGTTTATTGTCCTGCCTGCATCTAGCCTCCTTCGCGACATGATTCCTGAGGAAATTGTTAAGGGCATGCCTCATCTACGACGTTGCGCCAAGCCATTCGATCTTCCAGCACATCTAAAGTCGCTGTTCATGAACGATAACGCTGCGAGCAAGCAGATTCACACGGGCAGGTCGAGCTGGGTGTACATACTGCTTGGCTTGGAGGCCACATTGTCACGGGATGACATGGTGGATGCGCTGTCCAAGGTAGATGGTTTTGAGGACGGAGTCTTCATTGCATCCATCCCAGTACCCCTGCTCGCGCCAACATCGCAGATTCAGGCGGCGTTGTGGACGACGCAGTTCTGGCCCACTATGTACCGGAAGAACAATCCGCTCGGTCCACACCCTAGCCTGGTGATCCGGGCCACAGATGAGATCTCTGGTGATGCTCCCGTCTGGATGGCACTTGCTCACGACGTAGCTGTCAAAGCCAAGGCGGCCGGCTACGGCGAGGCTATTGGCGCCTGCATTGTTCTCCGGGGAAGTGATGGACCTCAGCTTGTTGCGGTTGCCGGCGATGCGCGCTGGTATCAACAGCAAAATGGCTCTCGGACAGGCAATCCAGTGGCACACGCGGTGCTCCGAGCCGTCAGCATGGTTGCCCAGAAACTAGTCCGAGCTGAAAAGAGGAACCAGCGCAAGAGAAGCGTTGCCACGAGCGATGGTGCATCGGTGGCTGCATCTGACAAGTACAAGGAAAACGAACGTCCGGCGGGCGGCCAGGCTGACGACCAAGGCTACGACGGCGCTTCCAGATTAGCGGATGAAACCAGCGACCCAGAACCGATTCATGTGAAGTGCGAAGTTCAAGATCGCGTGCGCGATCGGCTCAGCCGTAATCAAGATCGCGGGCATGCAGGCCATCGCCAACGCCTTACGTTTGAACCGTTCCAAGACAGACCGTTGCTGGAAGAAGAGAAGAGGGTCTTTGATGAAGAACATCCGACACCAGATGGCTACCTTTGCCACGGCCTCGAGCTCTACGTCACCCACGAGCCGTGTGCCATGTGTTCCATGGCCATCCTCCACTCGCGCATGGGAAAGGCTGTCTTTGCAAATCGCATGCCATTGACTGGCGGCCTCAGTGCTGAAGATCGTGTTTTGGAGACAAGCAAAAGCGCCGGCATAGGTGGCGAAGGCCGAGATGGAGGCGTCGGATTGAGCGGAGAAGGCATCCATGGACTCGGACTATTCTGGCGACGCGAGTTGAATTGGAGTCTTCTGGCTTGGGAGTGGGAATCTCACTGCTACTGCGAGGGTCTGAAAATGGAGCCTACCACCCATGCATAATAGGTGAGGGGGTGGTGGCGGCGTTGCCCTGTTCAAGTCACAAGCGGCTGTTTGCCCGTTTGCATTCTTCCCCTCCCATTTGCATTTTTCTGCGTCTCGATTTCCCTCATGGCATGGATTACTGTTTTTTAAGAGGAAATTAGGTAGCCCTCTTTACTGGCGTTTACGAGGAGAATAGCATCGGACGAACTGGTAGGCGGCAAACGGATGCAGCAAGCAGGCGGGCTAGGCAGGCATCTTTTGAGCGTCGGGAACCGGTGGGTTATTAACGAGTTGTGTATTTCGAGGCGCAGCAGACTGGGGACGGTTACACGGTGCTTCACACCGAGCCCGGAATCCCTACTTGTATCTTACAGAAAAGTGCAGAAAGAATGCAACCGTATCCGCAAACACTTGAGAGCCTCTCGATGCAAAAACAGACATCAAAAACATACTTCAAACGTCAATTAGGCGTAGGATCCTGTGATCCTGTGATGCGACATGGCTGGGTCCAAGCGAGGCCGTCCGACTGCGGCATAGTCACTTTTGGGGAGAGCAAATAAGCTACTTCGTAGTGCAAGAGCGCTCTTTCTTCTCTGCGCATTTGCCCATACTACGTCGACTGGGGTTGGAACGCATCAATATGGAGCCCCAGATTTCTTTTCTTTCTCCTTCGGCTCTTTCACATTTTGCTTTTGGCTTTTTAAGTTATTCTTGTAGAACAAAACGCAGAATGCAAAAAAGAGCGAAAGGGACCAAACCGGAAGGGAATTTGGGTTGGCTTTTGTTTGCTGATCCAAGCGCCTACCCCCTCTCCTCCCTCCACTTCTGTGTCTTCCCCCCCCTCCTCTTCCACCTGCACTTGCACTTTCTCAATGGACCCCCCCCCCAACTTCTGGGTCTCTCCCTCCCTCCTCAATTTTTTCCAACCCCCCCCCAGCTGGTGCTGCCCTCATCCAGAGTACGAGTACTATCTGCCTTCTTTGTCTGGCTTCAGCTCCCCTTCTCGTTTCGGAAATGAGCCNTGCACAATCTCGATGTCCAGGGCACCGAGAGCCAGCGGCTGATGAGCCTGAGCCGGGTCGACTACAAGTGAGGCCCCCCCCCCCCCCCCCCCCCTTTTCCGACCGGCTGTGGTATATCTGGTGACCCTTCCCTCCTATTTCTTTCCCCTCTAAAATCTTGTCTGCCCTCCTTCTTCTGCCATTTCAAAATATGCAATGCCTATGACTAGTGTGTCTGCGAGGCACCTCCAGACAACCCAGCAGCTGTCGGGGCAGCATCTTTAGTCTTCCGAGCACCAACAAAGCCCCGAAACCCTCGAGCAAAGGCGCAGCCGGATTTTGGTCAGCTGCAAACGCGTGGTGCCCACGACCATTATCAAGGCCGAGGCCGACGTCGAGAGCGATCACGGTGTGTGTAACAGGACGAGGAGCTGCATCCGCTGCCACAGCTGCTACCGCTGCAACCGCTGTAATAGCTGCTACTGGCTCTCGAGCTTTTGCTATCCAACTGGGACCCGCACGGCACACGGCTTTTAGAGCCACAGCGTCAAGAACGGCAAAATCCAGGACGGCAAACATTGCGAGACGATCGCGACCCCGAATCGTGACCCCGACTGCATCAACTCTTTTCGCACGGCCAGCGTGGCAGCCGACGGCGCCTGTCGAAAAACGCAGAAGCGCTCCCAAGAAAAGCGCGGCCAGGTCGTCTTTGCACTCACCTCCTTGGGTACAGGGGAAAACGAGAGGGAATGGGCACGCGTCTTATACTAGGCAAGGTAGTATAGTGACAAGACCCACAGCGGCTACTCCCAAGCAATCTGCAGAAGCTCCCGCTCGACGACGGGCAAAACCACAGCGCACGAAAGCGGCATTCGCGGACATCCCATTCGTTTTCCGACCCGCCATCGTGCACAGCGGCCCCTGGAAGCCCCTGGGCGCCTTTACTCTGGGCTCATTCCACGGCACAGCCTACGGAGCGGCCTCCCGAACTGCCAAAATGCCGCCATCTGGCTACAAGACGAAAGCTGCTGCAGCCGCCGCCGCAGCCGCCGCCGCCGCTTCCGCGGCAGCTTCGGCCCCGTCCAACTACAGCTCGGCAGCGTCCGGGCGGAAAAGAAAACTCGACGACAAGAACGTGCAAAAGTACTATGCTGTGCGAGCAGGTGTGCGGCCGGGGATCTACCTGACGTGGCACGAGTGCCAGGCCCAGATTGCCGGCTTCAAGGGTGCACAATGTACGACTGCCACTTGCCACCTGCCACTTTCCTCTCCCTAGATATGCCCGCACGGAGCACGAGAACCGTCTCCAGATTGCTAACGCGCTCCTTCTAGTCAAGAGCTTCACCAGCCGCGAGGACGCCGCCGCGTTCGTGGCCGGAAAGAACCCCGGAGGCGGTGCCAAGGACAAGGGCGAGCCACGATTCTACGCCATTGCGGTGGGCAAATATCCGGGTATATACACCGACTGGGAGACGGCCTCGCAGGCCATTGTGGGAGCAAAGGGCCCCAAGTACAAGAAGTTCTCTACACGTGCAGAAGCGGCCAATTTCATCCGCATGTACGGTAGCGTGGCGACTCGGCAAGCTCTGAGTGCCGCAGGTGGTGTGTCCGCCGGCATCGGCGCAGACGGACGCAACGACGAAGATGAGGACGACGAAGACGAGGACGAGGACGAGGACGAGGACGAGGACGACGAGGACGACACGGTGAATGCACCGCCTACGTCGAAGCGGGTCAAGACAGGCAGCGGCGTTATCGGCAGCTCGACCACGACAGTGCTTAATGTGTACACGGACGGTAGCAGCCTGGGCAACGGGAAGCACGGGGCGTCGGCGGGCATTGGCGTCTTTTTTGGGCACGGCGACAATAGGTACGGGCGGCTCTCTCCACGATAGGGGGCTCTGCCAAGGAACTCGTGTGTGCTGACGGCTTAGAAACATCTCGGAGCGGCTAAAGGGCGAGCCCCAGACGAACCAGCGTGCGGAGCTGACGGCGATCATGCGAGCCCTGCAGGTGGTGCCAGCGACGCAGCCCGTACGGATCTTCTCAGACAGCACGTATGCCATCAACTGCGTCAGTGAGTGGTACCGCAGCTGGGCGTCGAATGGGTGGAAGACGCGGGGCGGCGACGCGGTCATGAACCAGGACCTTATCAAGGCGGTGCGGGCGTTCATCGACGCACGTGACAGGGCCGGGACAGCCACGATGTTTCGTTGGGTAAAGGGCCACAACAGCGACTCGGGCAATGTGGCCGCCGACTTGCTAGCCAACCAGGGGGCCCGGCTGCGGACGTGAGAGACGGCAGAGAAGACTGGAGCCGAACGGGCAGGCAAAATGAAGGGGGGCAGGGCATGGTGTCATGGCATAAGCGGGTATCCTTTATTGCTTGGGTTTCTTGGGGATGCGATGGGCATCTGCCGTTCAGACATGTCTTCCCTTAGTCTTCATATCATATTCGGATGTGGGACTTTTTTGATGCGACCACTCCCGTTGGTTCGGCCATAGTGCCGGGCCTATCACGTAAACTATGTACGGCGACTATTTATTATTATTGCAATTTTTTTTTTTAAGAGACGCCCCTCTCACCATTCTTATCTGGCTCTGCTCTCGAAACGCTTTTGCACGTGCTCTGCTTGTACGTTTTGTCGTCTTCGCAGCGCAACCACACGCCCGATCGCTCCTGCCTCCAGAACCACACTCGGAGAATTCTCGTGCAACAGCACCAGAAGTTTCTGCATTGGGTCTTTTTTGGTCATTTCCGGTATCTGCGGCCTCCTCCCCACCACGAAGAAGCAACAGCCGCAAGTCTGGCGTTTCCGAGCAAAAACGCCCTCTCCGACAACTGCCTCCATGATTCAATAACACGAGCTGTTTCTCCCCCCCCTACGACGCGGGTCCCCATCTCGGATAATCCCTCCCCGGCGTCGTTTTTCCAGCATTCCACTGCTCGCGCCGCCTCCTCCCCTGCGGCTGGTGTCGGTCTGCTGCCGCTGTTCCTCCTGCGCATGAGCAAAGACGACTCTGGCGTCACATAGACAAAACCGCCCACCATGCCGGTCCTTGCTCCGACCGATTTCAACATTGTCGTCAGTGTTCTGGGCGGCTGGGTCTCGCTGTTTGGACTCGTGTCCTATCTCTGCAAGGAGAAGTTCTATCTCTCCGAAGCCTGTATGGCCCAACCTCTCTCTGTCATGCCTTGTGTCTGGCCATCTTGGCCGGTGGTGGCGGTGATGACTAACCCTTTCTTCCCCTACCTAGTGATCTCCCTTCTGGCAGGCGTGGCTTTTTCGCCTCACGCCGCCAACTTCATCCGGCCCGTCGACTATGCCGGCTCGGAGACGAATCTCGATGCCGTCACACTCTACTTTACACGCCTCGTGCTGGGCGTGCAGCTGGTGCTGGCCGGCGTGCAGCTGCCTAGCCGCTACCTGCAGAAGCAGTGGCGGCCGCTGACCTGGCTGCTCGGGCCTCTGATGACATGCATGTGGCTGGCGACGAGCCTGCTGGTCTGGGGCCTGGTGACGAACCCGGACCGCATACCGTTTCTTCACGCCCTGGCCATCGGCTCGTGCGTCACGCCGACCGACCCGGTGCTCTCCAACGTCATCGTCAAGGGCCGCTTTGCCGACCAGAACGTGCCGGTGCCACTGCAGCAGATCATCATTGCTGAGTCGGGTGCCAACGACGGACTGGGCTACCCGTTCCTGTTCCTGGCCCTGTACCTGATCCAGTACCAGCACACCGAGGGCGGCACGGCTACGGCCATGGGCCAGTGGTTTGGCGAGACCTGGGGCTACACGATCCTGCTGAGTGTCGCCTACGGTGCCGTGGTCGGCTACCTGGCCAAGGAGCTGCTGCACTGGGCCGAGCAGCGCAAGTTTGTCGACCGCGAGAGCTTCCTGGTGTTTGCCTTTTCGCTGGCGCTCTTTATCACCGGCACCTGCGGCCTCATCGGAAGCGACGACGTGCTCGCCTGCTTCGTCGCCGGCAACCTCTTCACCTGGGACGACTGGTTCCGCCTCAAGACCGAGGACGACTCTCTGCAGCCCACCATCGACATGCTGCTCAACGTCACCATCTTTATGTGGTTCGGCGCCGTCTGCCCCTGGGCCCTCTTCTACGATGGGCCCGTGCCGCTCGGCCGCCTCATCGGCCTCGGCTTGCTCGTGCTGCTGCTGCGCCGCCTGCCCTGGGTCCTCGCCATGCGCCGCTTCATCCCCCAGATCGACGAGGTGCACCAGGCCATCTTTGTCGGCTTCTTTGGTCCCGTCGGCGTGTCTGCCATCTTTTACCTCTACATCACGCTCGAGTTCATCGACAGCAAGCTGACCGTCACGGGGTCTGACGGCGAGACGACCACCCTGCGGCCCGACGTCGCCAACCTGGGTGAGACCGTCACCGTCGTCGTCTGGTTCCTCAGCGTCTGCAGCATCGTCGTGCACGGCCTCAGCATCCCGCTCGGAAAGCTGGGCCTCTACCTGCCGCGCACGCTGAGCCGCGCGCTGACCACATCGACGCTGTCGCTGTCGATGCCCCACACAGTGCTGTCCACGGGACCGGCCAGCACGACGTCCGGCGTGCTGCCGACCCTGGCCACCGGGGAGGACAGCGCCATCCACAGCGTCGCCCACAGCCGCCGCCACAGCGTTTCCCACAGTGTCGCTCACAGCGTTTCCCACAGCGTCGCTCGTAGCGTCGCCCACAGCCGCAGCCGCAGCCGCAGCCGCAGCCGCAGCCCGCCGGCTATGACGATTCGGTTCCCGGACGAGATGCCGACGCCGCGGGACCAGGCGTAGCCACCCGTAGTCCGGACGAAAAAATCTTTCTGAGACACGCGGCACGTCTCAATGCGACAATCCTGCAGCGCCGGACACGGCAAAGAGCACTTCGGCCGATACCGGCAACCCCCTGCAGACCCCTCCCCAAATGTTGGGCTAACAAACACAGAGTGTCCGTTGCATCCTCCTCTTCTCATCATTGACCGTACGAGCACAGCACGAAACATTCCTGTTTTTTTTTTCTTCCTTTCTTTCTCTCTACCAGGCAGACCCGTGGTATTGATCTCCTCCATTTTCTCCTCATTTTTCCCTTCATAGGTGACTCCGTAGCTTCCTGCTAGACTAAACAAGCAGCATATTGTCTGCCCGCCAGGCACCCGCTTTTCCCGTGAACATGCCGGTTTCTCTTCGTCCCACGCGGGACGGCAGTAGTTTGCATTGCTTGCCCATGCACGGCGGTCATTGCTGCTCGCACCCGCAGCCGAGTCGTCGGAGGCGGCTAGATAAGAGCTGCAGAGCTGCACATACTAGGTGCGTCTTATCGCATTATGGGCTTACCTATGCATCTACGGAGCATTACGAGTACGGGTCAGAGCTATTGCGAAGCAGCAACAGCTGTGCGAGCTCTCGCGAGCTGAGCATCAGGCGAATGGCCGCGGATGCTACCCGCGTTCCTGGACCCTTTTGACTGGTGCCTAATATAGAGCTCTTTATACGTCGAGTGACAACGGAGACATCCGCCGCTGCGAATGACGGATATGAACTGACTCGGGTCAGAAGTGAACTGACAACCCAGCTACAGTGCTAAAATCACGCTGACAGCCCCTAGAACGCAGCGCTTTCGGCTGGGACCAGGCACGATTTCTCATACTATTAGCGATCCAGCAAAATGGTGTCATGAATGTAGAGAAACGGCCAGAGTAATCCTCGCGTAACACCTTCTCGCTGAGGCTCTTTGTTCTTCAGAAATGTGTCCTTTCTGTCCATTCTGTCCTCTCTGTCCTTTCATGCTCTCGCTTTCGCTCTGACCACCGTCGTGTTTCATTTCAGGCCACCCACCATGCGCTCGAGGAGTCACAGGTCCGCTGACCGGATGCGAGGCAGTGGCAACTAATCGGTCTACGGCGTAGCGCCAAGAGAGACAGTGCAGATACCACTACATATTTGTACAAAACTTGTGCCATCTTGCATATTTTATTACTTGTATTATTGCTCCGTAGGCTCCGTCGTTGCTGTGCCTCGCACCGAGTGACTCCCCTATTTATCCAGGTTCTGGATCTGGCTGGAAGAAGAGGGGTTTTGGTGAGGTTAGCGTGTTGGGTGCACCCAGCTAAAAAACCCGCGCTTGGCGGCCGACCAGCCAATAACCCGCCACACCCCCCCGTAGTCGTCGTCTGCACCTGTGGCTTGGATGGGTCATGGCGAATGGCTCAAGCCGTCTGCCATGAGCCAATCAGCGGACGGCAATCCCTGGACCCGACCGCCTTTCCCAGAAGCCCGTACTTTCCCAAAAATTCTCGTCTCAACTGGGGCCCATTTGGCAGGGAACGAACAGGCAGACGACACGGTTTTGGCGAGACGACTGGCAGCCCCCCCCTCTCTCCTCTCCTTTCGCAGCATCCATCAACGGCATCAAATTTCGACCCGACGACCAGTTTTTTTCCCCTTTCGCCCTGCCCTGATCGCAAACCCTCTCTCTCACTCTGTGCGGCATCACAAAAAAACGACAACCCTTTTTTTTTTTGCGCCCGTTCCCCACTTCCGCCCTCCACATTCGACAGCCGCAATGCTTTTCGACCGATGATGCATGAGTACTCGTAAAGACAAAGGCACCTGATCTGACTGGCCCTCCCGACGACACCACCGACGAAGGAATTGAACGAGGCTGCCATTGCTTCTTCGTCTGCTGTCGTTGTTGTTTGTCGCAGGCCGTTGTCGTCCTCTGTCGTTGTCCCAGCTCTCCCTCTCCCGCCTGCTGCGCCCTGCCGGAACCCACACTCCTTTCCGTCAGTCGGCTCGGCGTTATTTCAGCACACGACGCAACCCTTGGCGGCCTTTCCCGGCACTTTTTGACCGCATTCGCACGCCTCGTCGACGACGGCTGAGCTGAAATCCAGCGCGCGCCGATCCGGACGATCAAACCAGCGGAGATTCCGACACGGACGACCTACCGAAGATACTTGTTTGACCTGTTTGAACCTTGTTGGGGGGGAAAAAGAGCAGGCAGGCAAAAACGCACGGGAACACAGCGCAGAACACGAGACCTCGCGAGACAGGCCACCGCAACTCCCCTTTTTGGCGAGAACAGCTCCCACGTCGCCTTCCAAGGTCATGTCGACCCAGGAAACGTCCTTCGAAGCCCTCGCCGCCTCTTCTGGCGACTTTGCAGTCGACTCTGAGTGGATGGGCGACTCGCCTCCCGCTCTGACCGTCGACTTCATCCAGGACCCCCACAACCAGCTGCACCACATCAGCCAGCAGCTGTCCAGCCAGCATAACCACAACGTCGTCGTCGCTCATGCCGGCGGCGTTGGCGGCTTCGGAAAAGACCCTCTGCTGTCGGGCGATCCGAACCTGACCCTGTCCCAGCCGCCGACCGCCTCTTCGCCCGAGTCGCTCCTGTCGTCGTACCAGGACTCGTCGTCAGACATCTCGTCGTCCAAGCAGACGTCTCTGACCGGCGCCTCCAGCGTCATCAGCACATCGCAGCAAGCCAAGAAGGGCCGGGGCCGACCAAGAGGATCGGGGCGGTCAGCGGTGGGTGTGGGCGCGCCATCGAGACGTGCGACACGACCCAACAGCGGCCCGCTGCCCACGGCCGTCGAAGGAGACGAGCTGATGATGAGAGATGATGGGCAGGACGGTGGTGAAGCCCCACAGCCAGACTGGAACATCCAGGACTACCTCCGCCTCGACGACGAACAAGACAACGACGATAGTCTGCAGCAGCAGCAGCAGCAGCAACAATTACAATTACAACACCAACCACAACACCAATTACAACAACCACAACAACCACAACACCAACCATCACAACAACACCAGCTCATACCAGCGGTAGACGACGGCGTACCGACCACAATCGACCCCAAGTCGATCCAGCGCACGCCCAGCTGCACCGGAGACGACGACATTCTGGCCGGCGCCGGCGTCGGAAACGGAACAGCCGCTTCCATGGACATGAGCCCCTTTAGCAGCGGGCCGTCTCCGTTTGACTTTGTGAGCGCCACGAGCAGCCCCATCGCCGACGACTCCATGGCTTCTTCTCTTGCGACGCCACAAGCATTCGTCTCGGGCACCGGCCCGGCGAGCATAGATGCCCGCTCTCAGCGAGGACACAGCAAGGCTCTTTCGGTGGGTGCTCGTCTTTTAGGGGAGGGGCTTACTCGCCCAGCCGTTTACAATTCTCCTGCTAACCTGCCTAGCAATACTCGCTGAACCAGTCCATGAACAACCTGCGGACGACGAACTCGAGGGAGGTGTCTCCCATCTCCAACTTTGTCTTTAGCCAGGGCCCATCGCCGTCTGCCTTTTTGAACAGTGCGCAGTCGCCGGTCGAGAACCCCGACCTGCGGTTTGGCCTCTTCACGGGCGGCATGTCATCGGCCGCGGCCAACTTTTTGTTCCCGGACGGCGCCCAGAGCATCCCGACCAGCCCCACCTCGCCATGGCAGCAGGGTGGCGGCATGGTGTCGGCGCAGGCGGTGAACGGTGGCGGGGTCGGCGGCGGGGTCGGCGGCGGGGTTTCGCAGCTGTCGATCTACCAGCAGGGCCCGGCCACGGCGGCTCTCCTGAGCTCGCCGCGGAGATCGCTGCGCTTCTTTGTCGGCGTGACGCCGCACAAGTCGCGCGTGGAGACGCAGATCCCCATCATGATTTACCTGTCGGTGCTGCCGCCGGGCGTGACGAAGCTGCACCTGCCGCCGCACACCATTTCGAAGCCCAAGTTGCTGGCCAAGAGCCCCGTCGAGCGCTCGCCCGGCATGCTCGAGCTGCACACAATGGTCGTCTGCACGAGCGCCATGCAGAACGAGGGCAACAAGCAGCGGGCGCTGAAGCGGGCGGCCGCAGCCACCTACGCGCCGCGTGCGGCGCCTTCCAACGACAGCACGGGCAGCGACGACGGCGACGACACGCGGCCGGCCAACGGCGGCGAGATCTGGATCTGCAAGGGCTGCATCCAGCGGGAGCGCAAGCGGGCCAACCGCAAAAAGTCCAAGAAGCCCGAGGACGACGAGGGCTGGAGCCGCGACGAGCACCGCCGCATCATCATCTTCAACACCAACGAAATCAAAGACTGGCAGCGGCCGACGGCCGCCGCCCTGTCGTCGCTCGACGAGAACGCAACCGGCAGCCCCATCGAGGCCGTCATCAGCGTGCCCATGCGCATCACCTGCTACTGCCGCCACCACGGCGAGAAGGCCGGCTTCCAGGTCATCTTCACCCTCAAGGACTGCTGGGGCCAGGTCATCGCCCAGACCACGTCCCGCTCCATCATGATCACCGACGACCACAAGACGCCGTCCGGGCCTTCTGTCGGAGGGGGGGCGCCTTCTACGACCGCACCCTCGTCGGTGGCCGACGGCGACGCTTCTGCCAGCGACGCTGCGCATGACATTGCCAAGGCAGCCAACTCGGCCTCGGCGACCACGGCTGCCACGGCTACCACCACCACCTCCTCCACAGCCAAGGCCGCAGCCAAGGCCAAGGCGAAAGCGTCGGCGGCAGCGGCCAGCGCGTCCCAGTCGTCGGCAGCGGATCTGGCCGACGTGAAGCGCAGCTCGGTCACGTTCTCGGCTCTGCAGTCATCGTCGGCCGAGAAGTCGTCCTCGGGAACCACGGCGGCCATCTCCGAGTCATCGGCAGCGGCAATCGCCCGAAACCTGTCGAGGCCGGCGTCGCCCAACGGGCTCAAGGGTCACTCGTCCAAGAAGAGGAAATCGAGCGGTGCGACGGCATCCAAGGTGCCGGCAGGGCTGGCCATGACCCGTCTCGAGACATCCATGTCGCCGCCGCAGCCGTCCGTGGCGCTGCCCAACGGCGGCGCGGCTGCACGCGCGAGCCTGTCGTCGGCCTCGTCGGCTGTGACGTTTTCTGCCGCCAGCTCTTCGTTCCTGTCTCCCTCGACTGCCTTCGCCCCCGACTCCATGGCTGCCGCTGTGGACATGGCCCTCATGAACGGCAATTCCGGCGATCCTGATATCGATAGCCTGGCCGGCATCGTGCCCATGACGACGGATCCACTGGTCGGCGGGCCGCTGACTCCGAACAGCCACACGGACCAAGGAGGAGCAGCAGCAGCTGCTGCTGCTGCCGCCGCCGCTGCCGCCGCCGCCGCCGTGTTCTCGAATGGCAACCAGCCGGGGAGCTTCGACAGCTTGGCCATGACGCAGACCCCCATGTATTCAGCACCGACGTCGGCACATCCGAGCCGCGCACCCAGTCCCAGCGGGCTGCGCGGACCCATGCACATTTTCCAGCAGCACTTCTTCCAGCAGCAGCAGCAGCAACAACAGCAGCAGCAGCAGCAGCAGCAACAGCAGCAGCAGCAGCAGCAGCAACAGCAGCAGCAGCAGCTGCAGCTGCAGCAGCAGCTGAGCCAGGCGCAGTTCTCCCAGCAGTTCCCAGCCGGCCTCTTCGCGCTGCCCATGGCCATGTCTTCAGCGACGACCCCGACGTCGACTCCGGTCATCCACAAGATCATCCCGTCCGAGGGACCCAAGTCGGGCGGCATCGAGGTCACCATCCTGGGCAGCGCCTTCTACCAGGGCCTCGACGTCATGTTTGGCGACCAGCGGGCCACCACCACCACCTTTTGGGGCGAGAGCTCGCTGGTGTGTCTCGTGCCGCCCTCTTCGATCGCCGGCCACGTCCCCGTCACGCTGCGGCAGGCGAACCAGCGCCAGGCCCAGCCGCCGTTTGCCTCCAACCAGCAGCGCATCACGTTCAAGTACCTGGACGACGACGAGCAGCAGCTGCTGCGCGCTGCCCTGACCGTGCTCTCGAGGAAGATGACGGGCAAGATCGAAGACGCGCAAGACGTGGCCCGGCGCATCATCGGCAGCGAGACGTCCAACTGGGGAACGTCGGGCGGCAGCGGTCACGGCAGCACCACTGGCTCGACGTCGGCCTCGGGCAGCACGAGTGGCGGCGGCGGTGGTGGTGGTGGTGTCAGTGTCGCTGCCGGTGCCGGTGTCGGTGCCGGCTTCGCATCAAGCATTCTTGCCAGCTCCCGGAACCCCAATTTCGAGACGCAGCTGCTCAAGGTGCTCGAGCTCATCGACCTGGACGACTCGTCCAACCAGACCCGGCTCAACATGCAGCGGCGGACCACGGGCCACAGCATGCTGCACCTGGCCTGCGCCATCGGCATGCACCGCTTCGTAGCCGGCCTCCTCGCCCGCGGCGCCAACCCCGACGTGCGCGACAACGGTGGCTACACCCCGCTGCATCTGGCCGCCCTGAACAACCAGCCCGAGATTGTGCGTCGTCTGATCCACGCCGGTGCCGACCCAACCATGCGGACGCTGTCCGGCCTGACCGCCTCCGAGGTCGCCGCGTCGCGCGAGGTCGTGCGGGCGATCAAGCGCTTCGAGCGGCACGCCCGGTCGCGGAGCGGAGGCTCCATGCACAGCCGGACCAGCAGCGCCGCGTCGCTGCGCTCGCTGTGGGAGCCCATGTCCATGACAATGTCAATGTCGGCAATTCGCCGTGCGTCCATGGCCGCTGCCGCCGCCACCGCCGCCGAGGAGGACGAGGACGAGGATGAGGACGAGGACGACAACACAGAGGAAGATTCGTCCGAGCGGAGCAGCCACGTCGAGGTGGACTCGTCGTATGCCGCGTCGGGCGACGACGAGCGCAGCAGCGAGCAGGAGGACGGCGATGACGAGTGGCTCGACCTGCGGTCGGGCTCGGACTCGCGCTCGCGCTCGCGGCGTGTGTCTCGCGGCAGCATGAGCATGCACAGCCGGCGCGGTGTTACCCGGGAAGCCAGCCCCAACACCGCCCGCCCCGCCTCATCATCGGGTGCTACGGCGGGCACCAGTTCCGGTGCCAGTGTCGGCACCGGTGTCCGTGCCGATGCGGAGGCTGCCGATGTGCCTGCCGCACTAGCCTCTCCGGCCGCCGCCGCCGTCATGGCCTTCAAGGAGCAGCTGGCGGCCCAGTTCCAGCAGCTGGCGGCCCAGATGCCCCAGATGCCCAACAACCCACTGCCCGAATACTACCAGCGCATCTCGTCGCTCGTGGGCAACGCCGGATCGCGGCCAGCATCCCCCGGCGAGAGTCCCGCCGGCGGTAGCGGCAGCGGTGGTGGTCGTGACGGCGGCCACGGGTCCAAGGAGCTGGAGGGTCGGTGGTGGGATCGGTCCTTCAAGGCCCGCTCTCCGCCGCCGCCAGCCTACGAGGAGATCTTCCCGCACAAGCACGCTCTGGACACGAAGCAGGCGACAGCAGCGACGGCGGCCGCCGAGGCCGAGGCTGACAGCAAGTGCGCAACACTATATGACCAGCGGCAGCCGCAGGAAGAGGAGGTGGAGCAAGGGAGCGCAAAGGCGCAAGCGGCAGAAAGTGAGGTGAGCGAGGCCAGCGAGGTCAGCGAGGAGCACGAGCAGGTGACCAAGACGCCGCCACTGCTGCAGATCGGCCGGAAGCATCAGATCACAAAGGAGCAGCAGGAGATGTTCCGACGAGCCCACAAGGAGAAGCGCAAGGGATTGAGGTCGGACACCTTCCTCTACACCGTCTGGGTAGGTTTTTTTTCTCTTCTTTTCCTTCTTTTTTTTCCCTTCTTTTTTATCTTATTTAACAACCAACAGATCCCAATTCTCCTCGGTGTGCTTCTGCTCTGGATGTCGGGCGCACGGGCATGGGACTTCTTCCCGTCCGTGACGTTCAACATGCCGTATGCGACGAGTCTGAGCAGCCCGATACTCCGCCCTACTGGCCGACGCGATGTCAGCGCCAACGGCGGCAACAGCAACGGCAACAGCAATGGCAACGTCAACGCCAACGCCAACGGCAATACCAACAATAACAACAACAATAATAATGAATGCCAGCAAAAGTCTGTCCTGCCGCCACCGCCTGCGGTGGCCATGATACCGGACGACGCCGACGCCGGCAATAATGGTGTACTCGACGTGCGAAACGTCGGAGGACTGGAAGGCATAATGGCTTAACCGATCTGTGATCGAGAGAGAGAGGAGAGAAGAGAGGAGAGAGAGAGAGAAAAAAAAATTATTTCATATTTGGGAAGCTCAAAACCTCCTTTCTTTCAACCTTCTTTTCTATGTTGTTTTTTTTCAGTTCATGTGAATTTAAGACTTTTTTTCCCCAACTCTGTTTTTGTCCTCTTGTCCATCTTGACTTTTTTTTTGTTTTGCCTGGCTTCTATACATATATTTTATTCTTTACCAAGCATGCGGCACGATTAGAAAGTCAGATTGGAACGGGAATCCGTGTTGTTGTTTTTCTCTCTCACGGGGAACTTGTTCGCTACTTTTACACCATGTTTTAATTTACACATAACGTCCATTGTATGCAGCTGAGACGAGTGAGCGAGTATCTTACAAATGTCTGGCTTGTAAGATAAGGAGGTCGATCCTCTGATGGATCTGCTCACCGCCTAAATTTGGCGGCAGAAAAAAAAAAGTCGATGGCAGGCGGATTTTTTTTATGGATAGTGGATGTCGAGACTGGAAATTTTTCTGCTTCACTTGGCGACACATACGATTCTGCCTGCCGCGAACGGACGAGAACACGAATTCACCGGGAAAATGGCGACTGCAAAGCTCAGAGGAAAGGAGAAGAAGGCCGCGGCCGCGGCAGCGACCCCGGCAAGAAAGTCCAGCCGCCTCTCTGAGCAGGCGGCGAAGCGCAAAGGTTGGTTCTTCCTGTGTTGAGGCCCCCCCCCCCCGAACACAGCTTGCTTACTCGTCTCCTGCAGCTACGGAGGATGTCTCGCCCGCGGCTGTCAAGAAGCGGAAACCGGAGGAGGAAGATGCTGCTGCCGTGACAGCGACGCCCACGAAGACGAGCGGGAAGAAGCAGAAGAAGCCGACCAAGACGGCCGAGACGGCGGCCAAGAAGGCCGAGAAGGAGGAAGCAGAGGTGGAGAAAGAGGCGGAGAAAGAGGCGGAGAAAGAGGAAGTTACCGAGGAGGCCGAGGAGGAGGACGACGACACGACCAAGGCGCTTGTGCTGGACCTGGACGAGGAGGACGAGGAGGACGAGGAGGATATAGAGGCGGGCGGTGCCAGCCTGTTCCAGACGGGCCAGGACGTGGGCACGGCACCAGTTCCCAAGACGACGACATCGTCGCGGGCCAAGGGGCACGGCGCGGCCAAGGCGCTGACGAGCGAGGACGCGCCGACGCCGGGGGCGGTGGTCTACGTGGGCCGGATCCCGCACGGCTTCTTTGAGCACGAGATGCGGGCCTACTTTGAGCAGTTTGGCGACATTGCGCGGCTGCGGCTGTCGCGCAACCGCAAGACGGGCGCGTCCAAGCACTATGCCTTTATCGAGTTTGCCGACCCGGACGTCGCCGCCATTGTCGCCCAGACCATGGACAACTACCTGCTCTTTGGCCACCTCTTGCGGTGCTCCGTCGTCGCCGCCGAGCGCGTGCCCCCGGGCCTCTTCAAGGGCGCCAACCGCCGCTTCAAGCCCGTGCCCTGGAACCGCATGGCCGGCCGCGCCCTCGAAAAGCCCCGGCCCGAGGCCGCCTGGTCCCTCAAGATCGCCAAGGAGACCGCCCGCCGCAAGCAGCGCGCCGCCAAGCTGCAGGCCAAGCTCGGCTATGCCTACGAGGCGCCGGCGCTCAAGTCGGTCGAGTCAGTCGACGCCGTCGAGGCGGCGGCGGCGCCCGCGGCCATTGAGGACACGCCGGCCGAGGAGGCCAAGGAGGAGGTGGTGGCCGTCGAGGATGCTGCTCCTGCGCCAGAGGCTGACAAGGACGCAGCTCCAGCGGCCAAGACGCCCAAGGCTAAGAAGAGCAAGGCCAAGAAGAGCAAGGCGTGAGCCGGGACACGGGCTACGAAGAGGGTGAAGGTGAAAAAAAAGCCTGCATTATGTTTTATGTATGCGTGTGTTGTGTTGTGTGTGTGCGGTCATGGGCGTTCAGACAAAGCTCGTTTATCCATTTTTTACTTTCATTTTCAGCATTAGGAAATAGACTCTTGGGAACCAAAAAAATAGCAGATCATATGCCAATGGCATGTGCGCTCATAGCGAACCCAGCACGTCCTCTGGAAGAGACTGAGTGCCGGGATTATAAAGAGCACCGATATGTACGTCGTTCTCCTTTGTCCAGACCGCCGTGCACGAGAGCCATGAGAGATGGAATGAGGCACCTCGTTCAGCGAAACAGCCGTCTGCGCCCCAGAAGAGCGGCAGCCGGACTGTCTGGGGTTGGCAAAGTTTTCAGTTTGGAAAGAGAAAGAAGAAAAAAAAAATGCAAACCAAAAAAATGCAGCGCAGCATAAAAAAAAGTCTACCACGAGAAAAAGTGGGTCATAGGTCGCGCCTAGCCACACTACGAGTATTACGAGCAAGATCCAAGCAAGTATCTTACAATTACGGCGTATTTCTCGCATGTGCATCTGGCAGATACGAACAATGCTGCGGCAGCTGACCTCTGCATACGAGGTTCGCGCAGACCCTACACGAGAGAGCCTGCCGCCGCGGGGAAGCGATGCCGACGGCGCCGTATTGTATTTGTATTCTGGCCAGGCTGTACCGTGCTAACACGTATCTTTTTTGTACCAGCATGCCGCCTGCAGCATTCCGTTTCCGCCAATGGCGCGCCGTGCGGCCAATATGTCCGCTTAGGTGCATGTTTGGACCCTGAAACCACAAGCGAGTAAGCGTGGTCGTCGCGGCTTACTCGTACTTACGTGTAGCAGGTTTGGGGAGGGGGGAGGATGGGGGAAGGGAGGGGGGAGCTGGCGTGCTGGCGTGCTGGCGTGCTGGCGTACTCGCTCTTACGTGGTGCTATGTACTTGCTGCATGGGGCAGGCAGCTAAGACAAAGCTGCTGTTGTTTTTCCATCGGCGGAAGGAACGAGGGCCAAAACACGGGCTTTCCCTGGCAGGCCCGGCTAAGCCCACCGAACCACTCTGGCCAGCCCATTTTCTCCCTGCCTGGGGAGCATACGAGTGGCTTTTTTGTGCTTCGCTTCTGTCAGACCCTTTACATATTAGCAGGATACAAATACAAACACGACACAACACCGACGACGAGAACCGCACGCCGCAGACGAATCCCCTGTGCTGTCCCCCCCCTCCCAGGCCAGACGCATCCCCACAGAACAACGGCAATACGACGCGACGTCTCTGGCCCAGCCAATCGCTACCGCTAGAGTCGAGGAAAGCGGCCAGTGCGGATTGGCCTGTGCCGCGAAACGAGGAAGCTGTCCACTCTGCTCCCGCTGTAACGAAATTGCCTTGCTTGCCCGTCTGGGCCCTCCCTATCGCCTTGCGACGCTGCTGCTGCCTCTCCGCTTTAAAGGAGAGAGACACGCTGCGTGATGGCATCGGCCGCACCGCCACCACAGCCTGCACCACAAAACGACAACGCCCCAGCAGGCAGCCAAGGAGGTTCGTCTGCCGTCCCTATCTCTGGCCGTTTTTCAATGGCCACGTTGCTGACACAGAGGGTCGGTCCCACCTCACTCGTCGCAGGTGCCAAGAAAAAGAACAAGAAGAAGAAGTCCGCACAGGCCAAGGCCAACGCTGCTGCTGCCGCTGCTGCTGCTGCTGCTGCGACTGCGACTGCTGCGACTACTGCGACTGCTGGAACTGCTAAAACTGCTGCGACTTCGGCGACCCCTGCGACTGCCGCGACTCCTGCGACTCCTGCGACTACCACTACTGCCGCGGTCGTCCCGGCCTCTCCAACCGCAGCCACAACGCCCAACAGCGCCGACCCGCACGAGGACGGCGCCGCTGACAGCAATGCCGACATGTCGGACGGGCCAGCAGACGACGCATCTCTGGTAGGTCCCTCCTTGCCTCCCCTGTTTTCCCGTTTTTCCCCACCCTTGATGCTCCCCCTGTGGAGGACAAACAGCCAAAGGACCAAACAGCAAAAAAAGCCAAAGAGCGACCAAGAGTAACAAAAGAGCAGAAGAACAAGAGTCTTTCCAAAGACAGCCGCGACGGACCATCCAGCCCACAAAAGGCCCAAGTCAATGGGAATGGGCATGTCCGCAAGGCGTCGGCGACAAACGGACACGCGACACTACCAACGAGGACAAAGGCCGAGAAGCAGGGGGACAAGGACACGGTAGACGAAGACGGCGGGGACCAAGACAGCACGGCAGCTGCGGCCGCCCCAAACCACGAGAACACGGAGAGCACGGTAGTTGACACCCCGAACCACACAAGGAGCAACGGCGACAAGCCAACACCGGCCATGTCCACAGCAGCAAACCACGACGGTACTGCGGCGACGTCCGGCCAGCAGGATGGTGCTGCCGAGCTGCGGGCCGAGGTGGAGCGGCTGCGACAGCAGATGTCTGCGCTGCAGAAGGAGGCGCAGAAAGAGGCAGAGACACACAAGGACGAGACCGAACAGCTGCGAGCGGAGCTCGAAGAGAGCGAGGCCGGACGCGAGCAGGTGCAGACGCAGTACCACAACCTGCTGGGCCGGGTGGAGAAGATCAAGGAGACGCTCGGCGAGCGGCTGAAGCGGGACAAGCACGAGCTGGAGGAGGCCAAGGACCGCATCGACGAGCTCGAGGCGCAGAACGATGCGCTGCGGCAGGATGGCGGCGCGGCGGAGGCGGAGGCGCAGCGGCTGCAGGCGGAGCTGGACGAGATTGAGCGAGAGCAGTCGGCGCTGCGCGGGCGGTCGCAGCTGTCGCAGCAGAACTGGCAGCGCGAGAAGGAGGACCTGACGCGGCAGCTGCAGCAGGCGCGGACGGAGCTGGAGTCGACGAGCGGGGCGATGGGCGAGTGGGAGGTGATCGCGATGGAGGAGCGGTCGGTGCGCGAGAGCCTGACGGACAAGGCGGCGGACCTGGAGGAGCAGCTGGCGACGGTGCGCGAGCAGCACGAGCGCACGGCGGAGGAGCGCGACGCGCAGGCGCTGGCGGTGGACAGCCTGCAGCGGGCGCTGCAGGAGATCCAGGAGGCGCGCAAGCACGAGCTGCGCGAGATGGTGGAGTCGTCCGAGGCGCAGCTGCAGGCGGCCAAGGCGCAGGCGCACAAGGCGGAGGCGGCGGCGGAGGCGGCAGAGGCGGAGGCGGCGACGCTGCGGCACGAGCTCGAGCGCACGTCGCCGTTTGAGCGCGAGGTCAAGGAGAAGAACCTGCTCATCGGCAAGTTGCGGCACGAGACGATTGTGCTCAACGACCACCTGACCAAGGCGCTGCGGTACATCAAGAAGAACAAGCCGGAGGAGAACGTGGACAGGTCAGTGGCGTATTCTCATTGTCCCATATGGTATGGTTAGGCTGACAACCACAGACAAGTCGTGACAAACCACTTTTTACAGTTCCTGGCGCTCGACCGGTCGGACCCGAAAAAGTTCCAGATCCTGCAGGTGATCGCGGGCGTGCTCAACTGGACAGAGGAGCAAAAGGAAAAGGCAGGTCTCGCGCGGCCCGGCACGGCCAGCAACAGCCTGCGTCTGCCGTCGTCGCCCTTCCACCGCACGCCCAGCACGCCGTCCCTGAATGCCGAGTTCTACACGGACCCGACGTCGTCGCGCGAGTCCCTGGCCGACCTGTGGGCGGGCTTCCTGGAGCGAAGCGTCGAGGAGGCTGCGTCGGAGACGTCTGGGCCGCCGTCCAGAAAGGGCAGCCTGCCGAGATGATGAGAGGCCCTGACGACGGACTCAGACGGCCTCGCAGATCTCGGAGAGTGCTCCGGCGATCTTGGAACAGGCCAACAAGGGCGGACGGGAGTTTTCCTCGGTCTTTCAGTTTTGACTTATTAGAAGGGTTTTTTTTTTCCTCTTTTTTTTTCCGGTGAGGCCGCCGCAGATGCAAGGAGGCTGCTATTTTACATTGTATATACGAAAGGACGGGAAAAAGGCGCTTGTTCCATAGCCAATAAACAGGTCAAATCAAAGCATCTGTATAACATGACTAACTAAACTATCTTACATGAACGTCTCGGCTCTAAGCCGCGCCGCCGTCCGGGGCAGCATCGCCGTGGCCGGTCAAGGCGGGCGGCAGGACGCTCTGGGCGTAGGCCTCGGCGTCGCGGTCGATCTGGGCCATGTCGATGCGGTTCTGCAGGGCGTCCTGGACGCCTTCGATGACCTCGCGCTCCTCCATGGCGGCGGCGACGAGGAGGACCTCGCGGGCCCAGTAGGCCTCGGTGCGGGCGCGCAGGGCGGCGTCGCGGAGGGCGGTGTTTTTGACAATGGTGCCGGCGCTGAGCTTGGATTTGGTGGCGGCGAGGGCGCGGGCGGCGGCGGTGACGCGGGCGGCGGGCGAGTTGGCGAGGCCGGTGTCTGGGCCAAAGAGGAGCACGCCGGCCACGCCGCCGGTGCGGCCCGTCGTGGCCCGGTAGAGGACGGCGGCCAGGCCGGCCAGCAGGGCACCGCAGGCGACGCCGCGGACGGCGCGCAGGGTCCAGAAGAAGCCGTCGAGGTCGGCCAGGCGGGTGGCGCGCGCGTTGGCGGCGCTGTCGTAGGACGCCAGCACAAAGGCGTCGACGAGGCCGAGCACGGCCAGGGCGGCGGTGGCGGGGGCGCGCCAGCGGCGGATGTGGGCGGCGGCACGGTCGTAGGCGCGGTCGGCGGAGGTGGCGGCGGAGGTGGCGGAGGTGGCAGCCGCTGCAACCGCTGCAACTGGCGCAACTGGTACAGCCGCCGACGCAGGCCTACCCCCCAGCACGACCAGCGGCGACGTCGCCAAGGCGACGAGCACGAGGTTGGCAAGATGGCCAGCGGCGAGGTCGGCGAGCGCATAATAAAGATAGGCGGTAGCGGCTGAACCGTCGGGCCCGCTGCAAAAGGGGCACTCGGCCAGCACGCGCGGGCCAAACTGCAGGTACAGCAGCCGCGACTCGAGGCTGGCAAAGCGCGCCCGCAGCGCCGCGTCGTCGGCCGTCAGCTGCCGGCCCGGCCGCAGCGCCGCCAGCCGCGTAAACAGCACGTCCGTCGGCGCCTGCAGCCGCGACTGCGTCGCCACAAAAATGTTTTCTGGAGTGAGGGCCGAGGCCAGCGGCACCGGCAGCGGTACCACCCACGACAGCACCCCCGACGTCGCCAGCCAGCCCGCCGCCGCCGCCAACAGCACCGCCACCGCCAACGCTGGCCTCCACGCCAGCGGCCGCACGCGCTCTGCGTCGTCAGCAGCTGCATTCCCACCTTGTTGCTGCCGCTGCTGCTGCCGCTGCCGCTGCCGGGCCGCCTCGCCCTGCAGCTGGCGGTAGTAGCCAATGGCCTTGGGCAGCAGCCATGGCCCAAAGAAGATGAGCAGCGACTTGATTCTGGGCTGGGAGTTAGAATCTAGATTAAACAACAGAAACTGAAAAAAAAAAAAAAAAAAAACTGCTCACGTCGCCCACGGGATCGCCATCGTCACAGATGGCTTGTCGGTCGTCCTCCCCTTTCAAAGAGGTCACGTGTCAATATCTGGTTCACGGCAATGGACCTGTCCTCGCCGCTCCTTGCTTTGGCAGAGAGTGAGGGGGGAAAAAAAAGAGAGACTGGGGGAAAAAAGTTCCGAGACGGGAGAGAGCGTGGTTTCCGCCGGCAGAAATGCAGTGTCGCTGGCAGTGTTGTCTCAAAAATTCCTTCTTTAAAAAAAAGAGGCCACCGTTTTGCAGGGCGTCTCCAGGCTGACCAGTCTTGTTGCAGGCGTGAAATTTCATTGGCCGGCAGCTCCTTTTTAATATCCCAAACCACGTTGCGTCGCAGCGGGCAGCGGCTCACGGGCGAGGCGAAAGGGTGTACGCGGGTCTTTTGTGAAAACAAGCATCTGTGAAAGTCACCGAATCCGGAACATGGGCAGACAAACGACGGCCAACCGAGTCTGGGAATTTTGGGAATTTCTGCGACACCATTGGACCGCACTCGTAATAATACCGTGTAAACTGTTGGCGACCACAGCCAAAATTATACCACGTGACCATAAAAGATAGTGTGGGTCTGCCAGGGAGAAAGAATAATATTTAGCTTTTAAAATTTCCCAGAGCTTTCTGCCTCTTTCACAAACTTTGGACCAAAAACACGGCTGCTCTCGAAAATGCAGCAGCGTCTGCCAGACGTCCACCGACGAAGACAGGACTGTAGGAAATTGATTCCGTCTTCTCACAGGTTTGTTGTCTGCTGTTTGTTTGTTTGTTTGCTTGTTTTTCCTTCTTTCTTTGGATTCCTTCTCGTCAACCACTCCGTACACCGTTCCGTCGTGGAGGCACTTTCGAAGCTTTGCTGGCCCTCTCTTTTCCGTGGCCACTAGAGTCAATATGTTGCCCAGAGCAAACCCAAGCTACTCTGCCAAGAGTCATCTCCGACGTGTTGCAGAATCTCCTTTTTGGACTTTATGTCTGTGGAGGCCTACTGCGTCAATAGACGAGAGACATGCTTTTTTTGATCAAGATTTTGTTTTATTTTTTATTTTTACTTCTTCTTTTTTTCTCAAAAGAAAATCTCGTAGACCTTCTCCCACATTATACGAGCTATCTGGCGTGTCTTTGGCCGCAGACTACTGCTCCTTCTTGGTGTCTGCAGCTGCAGCTGCTGCCGCCGCTGCCACGGGCACCTCTTTTGTGGCCTTGTTGGCCTTGGCAGCCTTTTCTTTTTGCTCCTGCCGCCAGTCTATCACCAGCGCCACCAGCGCCTGCAGCGTGTCGCGCAGTAGCACCAGCACCCCCGTGCAGGCCAGCTGCCACGACGCGATGCTCACGCTGCCGCGCGGCGCCCGCGGGAACGCCAGCAGCCACTCGGCGTAGCCGGGGAACCACCCGTGCGGCAGCCAGAACATGGGCTCCTTGGCGAACCAAAACGGCAAAAAGTACTGCAGCCCGCGCGTGGAGACGAGCCGGAGCACCGTGACGACCGAGTCGAACGAGCGGCGGCCGGCGTCGAGAGAGGATTCTGGTGAGGACGGTCAGCCAAGGACAAGAGAGGAAAAAAATTATTAAAACTAAGACGGTTGAAGGGGCCGCACTCTTCTTCCCCAGCTGCTCGAGCAGCTTGTCGTGCTGCCGCTGCAGGCGCGCCCACTTGGCGAACTCGTCCTTGCTGCTGGTCGCCTTGAGGTCGGTTCGCACCTTGAGGTACTCGGCCTGGAGCTTGCGCTGCTCGGCCACGGCGGCGGATCGCTGGATCGGGAGGTAGTTGTAGAGTGTCCACAGCTGCGAGAGTTAGCGGGAAAGAAGGAGGAATAAAAAGAAGAACAAAAAGAGAGAAACCCCTCTCTCAAAAGACACGAGACAGAAAACAACCCGCTGGACATACTGCGTTGGAAATGGTGGCGGCCCCGAGCGAGTTGACCACCTGGACGGCCACCTCGACGAGGAACACTACCAGAAGAAGGGACGTCATGGCGGCGTGTGCTGGTTTTGTCGACGAGTGCTGTCCTTTTCTGCTGTCCTTTTCTGCTGTCCTTTCGTGTGTGTGCCCTCCTCTTTATTCAGGTATCATGTCCAGAGTGCGACCGGAATCGTGCGCTGCAACCTCAAAAAAAGATGGCGTTTCCAAAGACGGCACGTGTCGGGTTCGTAGAGAGTCGGCCAGGCTGGCCACACAAGAGAGGTCCGTCGACTTTTGCCCTGATGCTGCCCCGTTTCCCACCAAATCCAAAGGGGGTTGCAGTCGGATGCCATTGGGCGGGTTCTCGCAAACCGGGCTGACGCCACAAATTGAGTGTCGTGGCTTGGTGGGACTTGCTTGTGCGCTAGTGCCTCAGGCATCGCGTCCGATACCACAGCATATGCAGCTATGCAAGTACGAGTGCGAGCACATATAATACCGCAAGCGTTGCTCCTCTGAACCGAACGTCGTCAAAAAAAAGAAAAAAAAAGAAAGCCACCCCCCGTCATGTCCCGGGCTCTCGACAAGGCCACGGTCGCCGCGCTCAAGGCGGGCGACCCCAAGGCCGCATACGGGGCCGTGGCAGGCCTTTTATCAGAGCCGGTCTCTGCGTCCAGCGACCGACTAGACATTGAGTTCCTCAGCTCCAGCCAGCTGCCTCTGCCGGACGGCGCCTGCTTCCTCCGAGACGAAAACGCCGTGGGGATCCCCAAGCTGGTTCTTGTCCAGGCCTTTTTTGTCGCTCGAGAGATCCTGCACCGCTACCGGACAGCTGCGACTGCGACTGCGACTGCGACTGCGACTGCGACTGCGACTGTGGCTGCGGCTGCGGCTGCGGCTACGACTGTTACGTTGGCTGCTACTCCAGCCTCGACCGCAGCGCCAAGCGAGTCCGAAGCCATGGCGGCCACGGCCGTCATCTTGCTGTTCGACCCCGAGCATCTGACGGCGGCCAACACGCGCAAGCGCATCATCCAGGCGCATATCCAGGCGCACACTCAGACAGCGGTGGCTCTCTCCTTGGCTGCCCGCGAGTTCCACCTCGTCGACAGCCTGCTCACGAGCCACCTGCACCGGCACACCAAGTCGCCCACGCTCTGGAGCCACCGCCGCTGGCTCGTGGCGGCAACGGCGGACATGGAGGCGGGGGATTCCTCGCCGGGGTCGCCGTCGTCGCACAGAGGCCGTCTGCACGACATTACGAGCGTTGTTCTCGTGGCCGCCGTGCGCCACCCGCGCAACTACTACGCCTGGGACCACGCCCGGTGGCTCGTGCAGCACCACGACGATGGTGGCGACGATGGTAGCGACGATGCCCTGGCCGCAGTCACCCTGGCTGTGCGCGACTGGTGCTACCGGCACCATGACGACACCGCGGGCTGGTCGTTTCTGCTATCGCTCCTCCTGGCAGAAAAGCCCGCATCCTCGCCCGCATCCTCCTCGCCCGCCTCGTCGTCCGCCGTGCTCCGCGACACCGTGGCCCAGGTCGAGCACATGGCCGCGTCGCTGCACTGGACGGGCGAGTCGGTGTGGGTGTTTCTGCGGACGGCCGTGGCGTATGCGTGGTGCGCCCAGCCGCCACAGAAAAAGGACAACGACGACGGCCAATACGAGCTCTTCCTCCAAACGGCACGCGGCCTGCAGGCCCAGCTCGCGTCTACGTCGCCCGGCTGGAAGGTGCTGCAGCAGGCACAGGACTGGTGCGCGACGTATTCTGGCCGGGGTTGAATCCCCCAGGCGGAAATCTCGCGCGGCTATTGGCTGTCGCTGTTATGCTCGTCCCTTTTCTCCCCTTTTTTTCTTTTTTTTTTTCTTATTTTTCCTCTGCCAGCCGCCGGCCGCTGACAATGACATCAGAGGGCCCGGCAGCCGCATCGGCTGGAGCCGCCGGCTGCGGAGAAGCGAGCACCAGTACGAGTACGTACTCGTTTTTGTCGCTCTCGTGCCGGGGAAGGGGTATGGGTGGGTGGGTGACCTTGTACCGTACAGCCTCACGGCAGTTGGCAGAGAAGACCCGATCCCATCCCAGATTGAGGCAGATCGCAGACGCTAGGAACCCGGCAAGATCGAGGAGGAGACCTGCAGCTTTGGGGGGGTGTGTCTTTGCCACCGGCTTGTCTTGGAGGGAGTGCGAGAACGAGAGCCAGCCTCGTGCTGGTTGTCGCACTGATGCGGTCGGTAGACAAGGGGGGGGGAGGAAGGCATGTCGCTGCTGTGGTCGGGATGGGATGGACCACCCGGGCTTCTGGGAATGTCCAGACGACCCGTCTGGCTGCGGCTGGTCTGGACCGCGGATGCCGTACTGCTCGTACACGCGTTCGTATGGAGTACGAGCATGTGGGAAGCGCATGGCGGCCAATGCATCACTATGCGTTTGCTCATGCGCGGTCATGCGTCCCCCCCCATGTGCGCCCGAAAAAGACAAGCCGTAGAATTCCTAAAAAGTCATGTGGTGCGGCGTCCCCCGGAATCAAATGGCCAAGGGATGATTCGCGGCGTCTGCTTCAAGGGCGCTATACCCGTTTCGGCATCTGTGGCCACCCCAGTCACGCCACTGACCGTCCCATGGTGGCTGCCAACAGCGCTCTTGGGCTGCTGGCCACAGCGGTGGGAGCCAGAAATGGCACCCTCCAGCGGCCAGCAGCGGGCCTGAAGGGAGGGCCGCGCCCCCCGGCCAACAGACCCAGAACCACGCAACATTGCCTCAGAATCTGGCGACTTTTGCTCTCGTATCGAACAACAGCAGGGGCTAAGCTGCTCTAGCGAGCCTTGTGAGCGATGGTCGCTGCCCAAAGCGGTTGTGGGCGATGACCGCAACATGCGATTGCTCGGAATCCCACACGGCATTTCGCGATGGAGAGGAAAAGAAATGAGAGGAGAAAAAAGATATTTTTGTTCCGGCCGGGCTTCGAGCGGGCGGAGGGATTGGCAAAGGGCTCAGTATAAAGGGCCTGGTGGCGTCCAGGAGCTTTTGGGAGGCTCTTGGCTTGGAGTGTATCCTCAGCTTCAAATTCACCCCAAAACGCTTCACTTACAAGCCTACAAGCCTACACAAAGTCTTGTTCTCTGTACCCTACCGTCACCATGTCTGCTGTCTCCAACAAGTATGTTGTGGTCCTTTCCGTCCCCTTCCCATGCTGGTGGCCGAGCCGCTGGTCAGAAAAGAAAGGAGCATCACTAACACGTGCAGGCTCATCTCGACCGTCGTCGGTGTTGGCGCCTTTGCTGCTGTTGGCGCCTATGTGTCCACGCAGCTCAAGGCCGAGTCCGACAGCATGGACAAGTTCTTCTCCAGCTACAACACCCCCCAGAGCGAGGAGTCGCGGAAGCGCGTCTTCCAGAATGCCGAGTGGGATCCCCGGACCAACCTGATGAACTTCCTCAGCTGGAAGAAGCAATAAACCAAACCGCCTGCGCTCTCTCTCTCGCCACCGGTCTTTCGTTTTGGTTTCATTGGCTTATGGGCGTTTGGAAAGAAGCGATTGATTTTTCGGACACCACGTTCTCGTCTGTGTCTTTGTGTGCTCATGTCTTGCCTTTGTAATGTCTTTTTTTGTGTGTGCTAGTCGGTACTCTTTGTTTTGGCGTTTCGTCACGACCAGACAAGAACGTTCCTTTCCTTTTTCCCTTTCACCAGGGCGGTCTAGGAAGGCCCCATCTATTCCAGTTAGCAATTTTTGAGAAATAAAAAGGTTAAATCTCATCTTGTCGTGTGCGCGCATTCCAATGACGTCTGCACATGCTATCCACGACGACGGCAATCTGAACGGCCACGAAACAGCGACTGGAACAAGTGGTCTCGCTCTCTTGCGCGCTAGGCGTGGTGGTCTCTTGGCCGCACGCACGCGAGGATCGTCATTTTGTAAAGAGGGCTTACTGTATTTGTATGTTGCAAATTTTACAAAGTGTGGTCGACAGCCTTCTATAAGAGATATATCCGTTTGCAGGGCAACTCTATTTAGCGAGCTGCGGCGCATGGCAGAAGGGCAGCTGTCATGTGCCAACAGGGTAATACGACGTGCTACACAGACACAGCAGCGCTGCCGTCTGATTGCAGCGTCGGGGCGCAGCGTCTGTGCTCAGGCGACTGTGTAATATATCTTCTTACTACAATACAAATATGTGCATACAGTAAGACGAGAATTCGCATTTTACACTATGCACTTACCCGCACGCTGGTCCACCAACCAAGACCGTCCCTGCGCTCGCCGACGCGGCAGGACCGGAATGCTGCTGGTTGCACCTGCCAGGAACAGACGCCCTGCTGACGCCAGATTGCACAAATTGGCTGGACAGCCATGTTTCCGATTGAGTGTCCTTGTTTATACAAACACTCGTACAAATATTCGTACAGATACGTGCTCGCGTCTGGGGTCCGTTCCGGTCGGTTGAAACAGCAGTCACGGCGAATGACGATCGACAGCCCGTGACAATGGCGCAGCGTGCAGAGAAGGGACGACGAGCATTCTCCGCAGGCTCTAGGCCAAGGCTGCTGGTCGAGGTGCAGACAGCCAGGCCATGTCATGGCGGAGGGCTGTGATTGGCTGCGAGAGAGACACCGCCATACGAGTATTACTGAGAACGTCGTATCTTTCGAGCTACCCCTGAACGCTGACCTCTCCCCACTACGCGATGATAGCGTATCTTTTGGTCAGGGGCTCAGGACCAGGGGCGAGGTTAATTACCTGCTGAGACCAGGCAATGCGAGGCCTGTTCTGGCTCCGCTGCTATCTGCAGCTTCCTTCCCGTGCCTCCCGCCGGGATTTCTTTGCGGTATTGGTCCTGGCAGCGGCTGCGCCTGGTACGAGTCCTGCAGATGACGACACGGGCTGAGGGTCCCAGCTGCGGCCCCTGTCTCGGACGGTCTCTGATGGCCGGACACCAAGGCTGGCCAGCTGTTGCCAGCGTCTTCAAAGACATACGAGTACAATGACGAATGACTGTCTGAGAACACCTGAACAGCCGCCGTGTGGTCGCATCTCACGCCCTCGACAACCTTGTTCTCGTATGCTCCAAACCACCCCGTACTCGTACGTGCAACGCTGCCAACTACAACGTGCCGCCTAGTCCGAACTCCCTGCTTGTGCAGCGCAAATGGGCAACAAAGATGCCCGTCGCTGCTGATCAGCGTCACACTGTCTCCCCTCTCTCCCAACCCCCCTTGTCGCCTTCTCCACCTTGTCCGGTGCCCAAGAAGGAAGCCCACGAACCAGACGCCAGAAGCGACGCACAGAAAAGAGGGCTGGGCAAGCCTAGGGTGTCTTGGCGGTCCACCCCAGGAAAGCAGCGCCGGCCCACAAATTAAAATACGGATCTCGACGTTCGGAGCTGCCATCGGTCTCTTGGTCTCGTCTCGTCTCGTCTCTCGTTCGCGCCTTTTGCGTCGTTGCGTCGTTGCATCTCTCTGCTCGGCTGACGTCTGTTTGGTCGACCAGGCTTGGCCCCTCTTGTCTGCTGAAGATCGACGACTGGTCTCTTCTACGCCGCTTTCCTCTCTCATTCGTCTGTCTCTCGTCATCTCCCTGGCCTCGTCCCCGTAAATCCATAGCACTTACCTATATACGCCACCGTATCCGCCTTCTCCTCTCTGCATTCCTCTGCTATGTAATAGCGGTACTTTTTTTTTTTCTTTTTTGGTCTTTCCTATCACATTCTTTAGCCCAGCTCACCAGCGCCCCCCATTGCCCGTTTTATTTGGTCTTCGCTTTCGTTTTTCTCTCCCTTTGACCCAACTAATGTCTTGCTCGTGAAACGGGTCCGTCGTGTAGGCCGTCGTCCACCGTCCACTCACCTGGCCGTTCTCGCTTGACCCGTCTCGCCCTAGCTCGCCCGCCCTGCTTAGTCTTCCGACACGGGCGAACCGTCTCGTGTTCCTGGCTGACCTTCTTGTCCGCTTGGCTCTGGCTGTCTCAATTTTTCTTCTTCCTCTTGTTTCCTGCTTCATGTCTGCCCTCTCCTGGCCCCAACCTCTCCTAGACTGCTAATCCACCTGTTTGGGTGTTTCTTGTTTCCTTGTTTCCTTGTTTTTTTCTGTCTCCTTGTTTCGCCGTTTCTGTTTGGTCCTTTTGCTTGCATTTCGACAAAGGAGCGCCCTGCATATATACGCCGCCTTGTAATACCTCTCCGTGACGATTCCACCAACCACGTCTTTTTACCAACCGTTCCACGACACGTCTTGAGAGCTCTTGCCTGCTCTGGACAGCTCTATCCCGACTGTGCAACACCAATGCAGCAGTAATATATAATATCACTCTCTCCCATCCATGCTGAGTCGGAGAGTCCGGCACTCTCGGATCTAGCTCGCTCCTCTCGCAAACTGCACGCCACCTCCTCGACTGCCCGTCCTTCTCGTCCGCCGGGGGAGCTTGGTTTGGTCTGTCGACGAACCGAACCAGCCGATCCGATCCGGAGAGCTGGGGGAGAGGGGGGACTGGCGTGAAGCTGTCACCAGTCGGTCGACAAGCCCGGAGAGTCCACAACATCCACCATGCTGGGCCCAGCAGTGCTGCTGCCGCTGTTCCTATGGATCACAGCCGTCCACGCGTTCTTCCCGTGGTACCCAGCGTCCGTCTGTGCAGAGGACAGTTCTGTCTGCCAGACGCAGGATGGCTCCTCGTCCAAGGCACGAGCCGTAGCGCCGGCCGGACGGGTGTCTTACAAACTCGGCCGGCGGCTGCCGACAGACAAGGTGTGTTGTGTTTGTTCCCTGCATTTCCCTCACGGTCATGTGTTCTAACCTCCCAGCCGAACGATGAGCCTCTCGCAGCCCGTGTAGCACGCACGGCCGCACGTCTGGCCCGCAAGCACGCAGCCAGCCCGGTCAAGCGCAGCAACGACTTCTCCGTCATGACGGCCGAGACGCCCTCGGCGACCAACGCGGTGGGCATCGACCAGGACGGCACCGACTTTTCGTACTTTGTGCAGGCCAAGTTTGGATCTGCGTCCACGGCCATGTACATGCTGCTGGACACGGGCGCAGGCACCACGTGGGTGATGGGGACGGACTGCAGCTCGACGGCGTGCGGCATGCACAACTCGTTTGGGTCGTCAGACTCGGACACGTTCACGTCGTCGAGCAGCAGCTTCTCGATTGCGTACGGCTCCGGCACCGTGGCCGGCAAGCTGGCGTCGGACACGGTGGCGATCGCGGACCTGTCGATGACCATGACCTTTGGCGTGGCCAACACGACCTCGGACGACTTTACCCACTTCCCCTTTGACGGCATCCTGGGCCTCAGCACGAGCAAGGGGTCGACGGACAACTTTTGGGCCACGGTCAAGGCCGCCAAGCTGCTGTCCGCCAACGTGTTTGGCGTGTCGCTGGCGCGTGCCGCCGACAGCGACACCAATGCCGGCGAGATCATGTTTGGCGCCGCCGACACCGACAAGTACACGGGCGACATTTCGTACACGGCCGTGGCGTCCAGCGGCAACTGGGCCATTGACCTCGACGACATGGGCTACGACGGCGACACTGCCGGCATCACCGGCCGCGTCGCCTACATCGACACCGGTACGACCTACATGTTTGGCCCGCCCGACGACGTGGCTCTGCTGCACGCGCAGATCCCGGGCGCCTCCAGCACCGACAACGTCACCTACACGGTGCCCTGCACGAGCGACCAGGACATCACCGTCGTCTTCTCGGGCGTGTCCTACGGCATCTCGTCCAAGGACTGGCTGTCTTCGTCGGACAGCAGTGACAACTGCACCAGCAACATCTACGGCCACGAGGTCGTCGACAACGCCTGGCTCATGGGCGATCTCTTTATCAAGAACGTCTATGCTGTCTTTGACGTCGACAAGTCGCGCATTGGTATGTCGTGTCTCCTTGTATGCATTCTCGTCTTCTCTTGTCTGACCAATCCCACAGGCTTCGCCACAAGGGCTGCCACATCCTCGTCCTCGTCGGCCTCCTCGACCAGCTCCAGCACGTCTTCTGGCACCAAGAATGGCAGCCTTTCTTCCGGATCTGCCACCGCCTCGGTCACTGCCGAGGCCTCGGCTGCCATTGGCATGGGCGGAAGCGGGTCGTCATCATCGGCCACCGCCCTCGCAGCCGAGTCCGCCACCGCCTCTGCGGCCACGGCCGGGGCCACACAGACGGCTTCCTCGTCGGCCGACCAGCTGGAGGGAAACAAGTACGTCTCTGTCGTCTGCATCGTGGCTGCCATTGCCATGGCTGTCTGAGCGGCGAGCAGCGGTCGTGACAAGCTGCCATCTGCACCTCTTTTTTTTATCTCCTTTTTATGCTGTTGTAATTGCTACCGAGACGAGAGAAGGGGTCGACAGAATCCTCGCGAGCAGGATCTCTGGAGGATAGGATACCCCCCCAAAGTTGAATATGGACACACAGGACATCTAGGCCTCATTTTTTTTTTTACTTGTACCATTATTTTAATGTAAATACAGTGCCGAATGCGCACACACACAAACGCACAGCGTCTGATTTTCTTGGCCTCAATACAGTACAAGTACGCACAAGTGAGCTGAGCTGCCGTCTTGCCATCTTCACCGCGTGTAAGCTAGATATGAAGCTCGTATCTGGCTTATGTGTCATAAATACCGTCAGATGCGGTCGAGTGGGGCAGTCCCAGTCGGGAGAAGCCAGCTTTCCGCGCCTAGCCGGGATGTCACGTGAGAGTAATACGTACGGGAATTGGGGGAAGGCGCGTAAGGGTCCCCTTGTGCACTGAAAAGAGGCCAGCTTTGGGGGCTTCTTTTGGAGGCAGGAACCGCTGCGGCCAGAAACGCGTTTCTTTGTTGCAACCGACAAACTGTCCACTCGCCTGCCCACCCACTCTGGAAGCCGGAAGCGGAGCTGACAGGACGACTGACGAAAACACACGAAAACACACGAGCGAACCAGCGAGCGAAGCGGCGAACGGCCTTTTTTTTTCCTTTTCTTTTTGGGGGGCATTTTCCCACTCCTGCCGCAGCTGCTTGTGGCCGAGAAAACATGAGCCGGTGAAACCGCAGAGACGAATCGACGGCCAGGCACATCTCGACGACACCTGTTGCGGTCGACGAACGCGACGACGAGGACAACGACGACCATGGCTCCGGCCAAGTCGTCTCAGGGGGGGAGCAGCGGCGGCAGTGAAGCTGCAGCGGGCCGACGAGAAGACGGAGAGAGCATCGGTCTGTTGTCCGAGGAGGAGGCGAGCAGTGAGCCGCAGCAGCAGCAGCAGCCCCGGCTGGACAGCGGCAAGGACGGTGTCGACGGGGCCTACCCATTGCACTTGATCACGACGACGGCCACACCAGCATCGGCACCAGCGTCGGCACCACCATCGGCACCACCACCACGACCAGCCAACGGCTTCAGCATGCACAACCGGCAGGGCAGCGGCTCGGCGCTGCGGCTGGCAGGTGGAACGCCGCGGACACCGAACCGCGTGCGCTTCGACCTGACACCGCAGGTGGTGGCAGCGTCGCCGCCGGCCATGAACGGGCACTCGCGCAGCAGCCAGGAGACAGTGGACTCGGACTTGGACATGCGGAGCGACAGCGACCGCGACAGCGACCGCGACAGCTTCGACCGCGACAGCTTCGACATTGACGCGGCACCCGAGAACGCCGAGAACGAGCGGCGGCGGCCGCTGCTGACGGATATTGAGGCGCCGGCCATTACGGTGGCGCGGGCAGGCGAGCGACCAGGACCAGGCACAAACCCGGGCGGCCTCGACCACCTCGACGTCGAGGCCTGGGCGGCCCACGAGCGGCAGCGGCCCAAGTCGGGCCTGCGCAGCGCATTCATGAACATGGCCAACAGCATCATCGGCGCCGGCATCATCGGCCAGCCGTACGCGCTGCGGCAGGCCGGGCTCGTGGCCGGCATCGTGCTGCTGGTGGGGCTGACGGTGGCCGTCGACTGGACCATCCGCCTCATTGTGGTCAACAGCAAGCTGAGCGGCGCCAGCAGCTTCCAGGGCACGGTCGAGCACTGCTTTGGCCGCACCGGACTCATCGCCATCAGCCTGGCCCAGTGGGTCTTTGCCTTTGGCGGCATGGTCGCCTTTGGCGTCATTGTCGGCGACAGCATCCCCCACGTGCTCGTGGCCGTCTGGCCCGGTCTGCCCGACGTGCCCGTGGTCGGCCTGCTGGCCGACCGCCGCGCCGTCATTGTCGTCTGCATCCTGGCCGTGTCGTTTCCGCTGACGCTGTACCGGGACATTGCCAAGGTGGGTTCTACTCTACTCTACTATCCTCCTCTCTTTTAGTGCCTTCCTAACACCCCCAGCTCGCCAAAGCCAGCACGTTCGCCCTCGTCAGCATGATCGTCATCATCGTCACCGTTGTCGTCCAGGGTGCCCTGGTGCCGGCCGAGGACCGCGGCTCGTTCAACCTGCCGCTGCTGACCGTCAACTCGGGCATCTTCCAGGCCGTCGGGGTCATCTCGTTTGGTAGGTCTTGCCGTCTCTTTGTCTCTTTGTCTCTTTCGTTCTTCCTTGGTCTGCGAGAGCCTCTGCTGACCGCACAGCCTTTGTCTGCCACCACAACTCCCTGCTCATCTACGGCTCCCTCAAGACGCCCACGATCGACCGCTTCAGCACCGTGACGCACTACTCCACCGGCATCTCCATGCTGGCGTGTCTGCTCATGGCCGTGGCCGGCTTCCTCACCTTTGGCGACCGCACGCTCGGCAACGTGCTCAACAACTTCCCCGCCGACAACACCATGGTCAACGTGGCCCGCCTCTGCTTCGGGCTCAACATGCTGACGACGCTGCCGCTCGAGGCCTTTGTCTGCCGCGAGGTCATGTTCAACTACTACTTCCCCGGCGAGCCCTTCAACATGCACCTGCACCTCATCTTCAGCACCAGCCTCGTCGTCAGCACCATGACCCTCGCCCTCATCACCTGCGACCTCGGCGCCATCTTTGAGCTCGTCGGCGCCACCAGCGCCTGCGCCATGGCCTACATCCTGCCCCCGCTCTGCTACATCAAGCTCACCACCCGCAGCTGGCGCACCTACGTCGCCGCCGCCGTCGTCGCCTTTGGCTCCGTCGTCATGGTCATCAGCCTGCTGCAGGCCGTCGGCAAGGTCATCCGCGGCGAAGGGAGTGCCGGGCACTGCAGCTAGCGGCCACGTTCGTTTCCCCGTCAGAGGTCGAGCTAGCACACCTATCTGTTCGTTTTGGGGGTTTTTTGGTTTTTCTTGTTTTTTCTTGTTTTTTCCCTTTTTAAAACTACTGGCATATCTACGTCGCCGTACAGCACGGCACCCATATACAGCGTTGGGATGCATCCGGGTCTTGGAGTTCTATCTTATGGGAGCTGTTTCTTGGGCTGTTTGGCTGTTTGGCTGTTTGGCTGTTTTTGGTTGTATTGGCTTTATTGGCTTTATTGGCTGCCTGGCTGTCTTTGGCCGTGTTTGACTGACTGCTGTCTCTTCGCTAATTCTTTGTATATATCCATATTTTCATGCGCACACTTACGATTATAGATGCAGGTATGGACAGCCCATACAGGCAGATGGGAAACAAATCCGAAACAAACCTGCTTCTCGGTCCTGGTGAGCCGTGAAAGCGCGTTCCCAGGCAGACCACCAGGCGTCAAGCGCGGCACCTCGTCTTTGTCTGCTGCTGCCCCCCATTCTCCCGTTCCCTATCAGGCTATCACAAGCCTCTCTCTGCCTAACGCCGGCGCCGGCAGCGTGCAGTAGGCCGTAGAAGGTGCCCGACTAGCTGCTCGCAAGGTGGGCTCTTTCCCTGTCCGCCTGACGACCGCCAGCCAATACGACGACACCTAAATGCCTGCACCACTTCTTACGTGGACCGATGTGAGACTCACCCAAAGGGCGCACAGCTCTGCGCCCCCCCCTTCCCCCCTCCCTTTCCCTTCTTCCCCCCCCACATTCATGTGAACAGCCGCTGCTGCAGAAATCTGGCAGGGCTTGATTGGCAGGGGAGGGAGGGTCGCGAACAGCGGAATGGGAGAATGGGAAAAATAAGGAATGCGCAGAGCTCACTCCTGCTGCATTGTGGGGAGGTCTCTTATTGCCCAATACGGCAGGCGCGATCCTTTGTTCCCAACCGATTTCGCGTTTTGGAGGGGGGGGGGAGACCCGGCCATGGCACGGACACCGCAGGAGAGAGAAGGCGAGAGAAGGCAGTGGCAGTGGTGGCGGCCGTGGTGGTGGTGGCTGCCAGTGGTGGCACCCATGGTGGTGGTGATATTCCGGTGTGATGCATATATAAATACCAGCGACCTCTCTTCCCACGACCTTCCCCGCTCTCTTTTTCCAACCTCGCTCTGACCTCGTTTTTCTTCAACCACCACTACTGCACCACGCCATCACAAAAAACAGCATCCAAAGCCACCCAGCTTCCCCCCCCAAACACCACAGCCATGCATAACCACAGCTGCCCCAAGTGCGGTACCCCCTTTGAGGGCTCGACCAAGACCTGCGCGTCGTGCGGCGCTGTACGTTTTGTTTTCCCTTCTTCTTTTTTTTTCGCAAAGGGGGAGGGAAAATCTCTCGTTGGCGACGTTTCACACTAACTTTTGCTTCTCCTCTAGCACTGCCCCGTGTAAGCTGGCGGCAAAACGAGCTTCCTCCCTCTCCCACAACCTCCCTCTTCTCCCCCTCCCCCCCCCCCCCCCCCCCCCCATCGCGACCTGAGAAGAGGGGGGGCGCGCCCCTCCTGTCCATGTGGAACGAGCTATGAACGACTAGAGAACCTTTTCGCTCTTTTTTTCTTCTGTCTCTGTTATTTGTATTTGATTTTGCTCAAAAGCCTGTCCGCTTGCCGTCCTCAGCCCCCCACCCCGCTCGAGGTCGCAGCGACAAGCCGACGAGCCGGAGAGGCGTACGAGGGAAGCACGAGCTGAGAGAGCATGGGGGAACGGAAAGGTCCCACATAAGCTACAATAAAACAAATGTCCAAAAAAAAAAAAACAAGAAACAAGAAGCAAGACAAGACTGCGCATCCGAGGCTGCCTTGCTTCTCTGCGATGCTTTGCAACCCTTGCCCCCAGTTTTTGTCACGCAAGCTGTTGACCGCTGCTTTCCTCGAGTGCGGATGTATGTGTGTGTATGTGTGTGTATATCTGTATGAGTGTAAGTGTATGTGCAAGGCATGCTTACTCTGCTGCATCGATTCTGCCGAGTCTTCTTGGCCTGGCGACATTTTGCCCATCCCACACTCGGGCTCTCGGCCTGATTCCCATCGCCGGGGTCTTGATCCGCTTGGCATGCATTATCCCACTGGCTCGCTTGGCTCGCCTCGTTAACTTTGCCTGGGGCTACGTTTCCTAGTGGCAGCTGCAGCTGCAGCTGCCCGTGTGATAAGTTGCCTGACACCAGGACATGTCGGCTCTTCTCTACGTAGCAGCACCGGTCGAGGCCGCCCGAATCAAGATGACTCACGGCCGCATCTCGCACAGATCACCTAATCAATACGTTTCATGTACAAGGTGCTACCAAAAAGAACAGTCTGATTCGCGGCAACGGGGGCAAAAGGGAGCAGAGGGGGGAAAGGGGGGGGATGTAAAGATGCGGCAAAAACGTGTGTATAGGTCCCATCGTCACCGCACTCGCAGTCCAACAGTCTAAAAAAGAAAAGAAAAAAAAGACCAAAAGGTAACAGAAGTAGCAAATATCTTCGCAATAACAGCAGGTTGTCAATAGCAAAAACGGACGGCAGGTGAGGTATAGCCGGAGCGAGGTCGAGGTGCAGCCAGAGGTGCAGGCGCAGAGAGACCAGACCAGAAGAATCTCAGAAGACAGAAGACAAATATATTGGAACAAGAGCAAATAAGAGGAGACAGGAGACAAACAGGAGGGTCGAATATATAAAAAAAAAGAGGAGCGAGCCGATGGTATTGGCTTCTCCGTTGAGAAGCGTCCCATCTTTGGTGTCGCAAGAATGGCGGCAGAAAATGAATGAAGCTTTCCCGTAACAGACATCAAGGCTATCTTGACTGGTCAGCCCCAGCAAAGGTCCTTCATTCTCGTGCTCCGTCATCCCGCTCGACCTCGCTCATCCCCCCCCCTTTCCTCGCCCTCGTCCGCAGCAGCCCTTTCGCTTGATCTGCCTCCATCTTCCATCGCTGTTTTCGCCGTCGTCCCTCTTCGCGGCCCTGCTTGCTTCCCCTCCTTCGCTATTGCTGAGCGGCAAACAAACAAAAATCGAAAAGCACACAAAAAAGGATAGGAAAGAGGAAAGACAAAAAATGAGAAATCTGCAAATGTTGACCCCCCCTTGATCCGACATCGAGAGAAGCAGGGGCACGAAGTCCCACCACATGTTCCGAGTGTATTGTTCAGTGATAAGAGAGACCCAATCGATCATGACACGCCGGACCGAAGGTGGATATAAGTGGTCGTGGTAGGAACGGCGCGAAAACGGAACCAAAACTCCCAGCCAAATCCATTACGATCAGACGACGATTGCCGTACCGACCCCGTCATGTCCGTGACGATAGCACGCCCTCGCCATCTCGCAGCGGCAATCGACAACCAGGCCAGGACGAAGAAAAGATAAAAAGAGAAGCCCTATTAAGAGGACGGAAAGGATGGATTACAAAAGGGGTTGTGTGGGTGAGGTGAATTGGGGGGCAGTAAGGGTGGAAGGCCGCCGAGAGGAGAATATGGGGCGTCTTGTCATGATGGAATGCCGGCATGCCGTCCTGCAAACAGGTCGTTTACAGAACTAAGCACTTGCCCTTCTTGCTTCTCTTCGTGCGCGAGAGCAGAGCAGCACGCGTGGCATGCTCAAACACCTCGCGGACACCCTCGTTGGTCTTGGCCGAGCACTCGAGGTACTTGTAGCCGCCGATCTTCTTGCGGACCTCCTCGCCCTGTGTGGTGTTGTTTGTTAGTAAAGGGTCGTTTTTCGGTGTCAGCGTGGTGTGGTTTTTTACCTCTTCCGGAGAGACGGGTTTCTGGCTCGTCTTGCGAAGCTCCTCAATCGTCTTGTTGTCGTAGCGGAGATCCTTCTTGCAGCCAACCAGGATGATGGGAAGACCCTGGCAGAAGTGCAGAACCTCGGAGATCCACTGGAAATGTTGTCAGCCGCAGTGCACGGGAGCTGCAAGCCGAGACGGCAAATTTGGGCAAGAAGCGGGACAAGGAGCGGGACAAGAAACGGGACAAGCGGGATAAAAATACATACCTTCTCCTGGACGTTGTCGAGAGAATCGGGCGAGTCGACAGCGAAGCAGATCAGGATGACGTGCGAGTCGGGGTACGACAGAGGACGCAGCCGGTCGTAGTCTTCCTGGCCAGCCGTATCCCACAACGCCAGCTCAACGTGCTTGCCATCGACCTCGACATCGGCGACATAGTTCTCGAAAACAGTGGGGACGTACACCTGCACGGTTTCATTTGCGTTAGAAGACGGCAAGACCAGACAGCAAGAGCAGGAGCAAGAGGCAGAAGTAAGGCAGAAGCAAGGCAGGAGCAAGACAGGAGCAAGACAGGAGCACGGGCGGCAGATGTCGGTGTGTGGGCCGCTGGGCAGGGTGAAGGATTTTGCGGCTGGGGCGTAGGGCTGGTGTGGTGATATGTTTTAAAAACTGCGGCGGCGGCCAGCAAATCAAGATGGGGGATGTGGGTAAGGTGTGTGTGCCAGCAAGACGGGGAGGCCAGATCGTTCGGTGGATGTCTTGGCACGAAAGGCAGCATCCTCGCGTGTCGGCTTTCCATCCACGGGCCCCGGAGAGGAGGAGGAGGGCACATTACAGGTGCCGTGTGGTCTTCTTTCGCGTGTGCTCCTGTCTTTCTTGGCATGGCCAGCCATCCCTTTTCACACCGCCCTCTCATTTCTGGTCCGGGACAAAACGAGGCGAGGCACGTGAATTGCCGACGGCCGCCTTGCCTGGGCCAATTCGTCGCCGGCCGGTCGTCGGCGTGGGAAAACGGGCAGGAGGTGAGGAGGACACGATGCATTTGGGGTGCGAGTGTGTGCTGGTGGCAACTCGGCTCGCAGGGCCGCGCGTTTCTATCTTACCTCAGGGAAGGTACCCTTGGAGAAAACACTAGACAAGAGTTAGCTTCCATGAACCGCTCGGGTGATGAGATGGATGTGATGACAAGGCAAGATAAATGGCGCACGACTCGACAGCGAGCTGGCAGGCAGGGAGAATGGGCAGTAGGGGAGACGAGTGCGAGCGTCCGCATATGGCAAAGAGCAAGGGAAGTATGGGAGAAACGACGGTGAGAGGATGAAGCCCGAGAGACAGAAGGAAAGAGAGATGAATGACACAAGCGCAGAAGAAAGAGAAAAAGGAGAACATACATCAGCAAGCAGGTCTTGCCGCACGCACCGTCGCCGACGATGACGAGCTTCCGGCGAATCTCAGCCATGGTATCTGGTGGTTGTCGGGTTGGGGTATGGGAAAATGGAGCAGGCTGGGACACTGGACGGGGTGCGAGAGCCCGTGGACGACGGAGAGGTCGAGAGACGAAAAGGGGAAGGAGAGAGAAAAAGAGATGGACCCGTGAGAGGCAGCAGCAGCGTCACGAGGATCAAAAAAGCAGCAGAATGAAACAATGCAGAAGAGGAAGAGATGGGCGTGATGGCAGCAGAGAGAGCTTGGGGGGATGTGCAGATGGTGCTGTTGTTATGGGAAGAAGGGGGAAATAAGAAGAAAACGAAGAGGCGAAGGAAGGGAAAGCGGAGGAGGAAAAGGCGCCAGGACAGGGCGGAGAAAACAAGACGCGGACATTCAATTGACGGGGCAGCCAGCAGGCCAGCAATCCAGCGTACTATGTATCTCACTCGTATTACCAGCAATCTGGGCGGGCGGGCTGCCCTGGCAGGCACAGGACTCACCTCACCCGTACCGCCAGGGAGTCAACGAATTAGCGGGTTGGCGATTTGGCGGTTTGGCCGGTTTGGCGGTTTGTCGGGTTGGCGGTTTAGCGGTCTAGCGGCTTAGCGGTTTGGCGAGCAGCAGGATTCAGGGCTCGTCCGGGTACATCAGGGTACATCAGGGGGGGGTGTGGCTACAGGGCGTGGCAGGGCGCAATAAGGACTGGACAGGGCACAACAGACAGCCAAAGGCGCTGAAGGTTCTAGAGGGTCTGTGGCAGGGCGGTACCGAAGCCCGCACCAGAAATGCTCCCCGCCCTAGAGGCTGGTTTTTGGCTGGCCCCTGCGCCGGTTGCCTCAGCGGAGCCATTGGAAGGGAATCTCCGTAGCACCATTGCAACAATAAGGAGACCCGTTATCGTTTCTTTCCCATTTGGTTTGTCGATGCGGCCGTTCTTGGGAGGGGGGGAAGGTGTTGTTGGCCTGTTTGTCCAAGCAACAAGTCGTCTCAGCTGGCACGGAGAGACGTGCAGCCAAGCCATAGACAGACCAGGAAAGACGGTGATGCATGTAACAGATCACACTGCATACTGGTACAAATACACTATGCAGCAATGCGGGTGCGCACGTCCTGCCAGAGATACCAGTAGTGATGCCAATCAGGCCAGCTTCCCTGGTGACGAGTTCCCCTCACAGCGCTAAAAGCCGAACCAGCCTACTTGTATTCGTATGTACGAGACGAGTAGAAAGCCTAGAGAACCAAATCGAAAATCAGCCCCTGACCCCTGCTGGCTGTCCATCCCTGCCAGAAGCAGCCAAGAGGACCACCGAGGCGAAAGCGAGCACGCAGAAGCCTTTTTTTTACAGCGGGTATTCTCCTCGTACTGCGTGTATTGCTTCTCCATAATCGCGGCGCAGCTTGGCATGTAAAAAGAGGAAACGAAGCAAGGGCTGGCTGGTGTCTCGGGAAGACCGTCCTCCAACGTTGCGGCGGTCCTCGTAATCGCCGTGGCTTTTGGGGGGGGGGGGAACAACCTTGGAGGGGCGACCAGCAGAAAAGTCCTACGTCGCAGCGAGCTACTTTCAGTGAGTAGGACTTTTTAGTGGGGAAAGGGGCAGGTCAACAGACTGAACAGAATAGGGCTCCTGCTGTCCACCCCCCCCCCCCCCCCCCCATTCGCTGGCAGGCGTGCTACTGCAATACTGTAACACTCGTGACGTAGTCCGCCGCGATCTGTTGGTGCCCCTGTGCCATCCTTTATCGTACTATCTTACTATTTGTATCTTACAAATACATCTTGCCTAGGCAACTCTACACGTGCCTATCGCGGCAGCCGAGCCAGACAGGCGAGCGTCTGCCGATGACAGCGTGAAAAGAGGGCGAGGTGGAAGGGTGCTCATCTGCCCGGCAGTGGTACTGCTAAATGAGGCCTCCTCATTAGACAGAGGCTAATAATAGCAGGAGCTGCAAAAGCATGTGACCTATTCTATTCTGAGGTGTGCCACGTGACTTTCATTGGACCCGCCAATCGGTGCGGGAAGAAAGTAGGTTCCGGCACGAGAAAAAAAATAATCACCACTTTTGGCCGGAAGCTGCAAAACCGGACATCCATCAGCCGCCCCCCCTCCCACCCACCCAATTGACCGCTCGTGGGCAGCTCGGCCCGCTTGATTTTGTCATTGAACGTTCGGCGCATATTCCCACCGACCATGCTGCAGCTGGCGCGCCGCACGGCGCAGGCGGAGAAGCAGGCGGCGAAGCGGGCGAAGCTCAAGGAGCGGGCGCTCGGGGCGATTGAGGAGACGCGGATCCGGAGCACACGGCGGCTGATCAACGAGGAGCTGAAGCTACAGGTGCGGCAGGCACGGCGGCTGCGGCGGGATACATGGACGATGGGGCCGCTGGCGCCGCGGCGAGACCACACCGGCGCCGTCGCCGACGAGCTCCGGCGCGGGCGGTCGAGCGCGACGAACCGGTTCGGGGCGGAGAAGTTTGCCAGCGACATGGTGACGCACTGGGGCTCGATCAGCGTGCGACGGATCCGCAGCGACAGCAGCAGCAGTTTGATCACACTGCGCGAGGCGGAGCGGCGGTGCGCCTGGGCCGGCACGCCGACGCGGCTGTGTCTGGCCGTCGGCGACCGCGTCGTCGTGATGGAGGGCCCGTTCAAGGGCAGCATTGGGCCGATCAAGGAGATCAGCCCGGACAGCGGGACGCTGACGATTGACGGGGTGGCAAAGGTATGCGGGAGCCTTTTCCTGTTTCCTACTTTCTTCTTTTCTTGTCTTTTCTTGTCTTTTCTTGTGTTCTGTCTCCTCTGTTGCTCCTTCCCCGCTAACCCCCAGACCAACGTCACCGTTACAGAAGTCCTTGTCCAGGAGGCCACGCAGTCGGTGCAGCAGCTGGAGTCGTCGATCCCCATTGACGCCGTCCGGCTCGTCCACCCGGTGACGGACCCGCTCACCAACACCACCCGCGACGTCATCATCCGCGAGCTGCGGGCGACGGCCTTCCAGCTGGACCGCGCCACGCGGCGGCTGGCCTTTTCGCGCGTGGTGCCCGGCCTCAATGTGCGCATCCCGTGGCCGCGGCCGGCCCAGCCGCCGCCCGACCCGGAGGACCACCCGGCCGACACGCTGCGCATCGACGCCGACCAGGTGACGTTTGTGCCGACACTGCTGCGGCCGCCGGCGCCCGACGCCGTGCTGGACGAGCTGCGCAACAAGTTCTCGCGGTTCCGCACGCGGCACACGCCCGAGTACGTCGAGCGCAAGGAGGCCGAGGCCGCCGCCGCCAAGGAGGCCAAGAAGTACGGCAGCGCGCTGGTCAAGGGCCAGCGGCCGGGCCTGCCGCCGCCCGAGATGCGCACGCCGCTGGACGAGTTCCACATCCAGCAAAAGGCGCTGCGCCGCGCCCGCGGCCAGCCGGAGCTGACCGACGACATGCTCGAGCGCATCGGCCGCATCATGGCCGAGAACCAGGCCAAAACGCCCGGCAGCACAGCAGCAGCAGCAGAAGCGTCATCGTCGTCATCAACACCACCGCCGTCATAGCATCTCCTCTCCTCTGCCCCATCCTTCCGTTTCCATCCTGCAGCGAGACATTCTGTATATCATGAGAACCTGTAACAATGTAACATACAAAGGAATGAAGAAAAAAAAAGGTTAAAGAGATATGACGTAGAGCATTGGCACGTCTCGAGGCTCGTCCCGACTCAGTGCGGTGCCTCTCTGTGACGTTGTCCATGTTTGTCAATGTCAGGCGGAACGGCAAGGCAGCTCTGGAGACGGCAATAATACTATCAATACGCAAGTGTGCAGATTGCGATGGGCCATCCCCTGTCCGGCCAGCTTTGTTAATACGTTATGGCTTTCCGCTTCTCATGTCGGTCATGTATTCGGTCATGTCTGCTGAGGGAATTTCAGGGAGGTCCTTTTCTGCACAGGATGGCAGGATGTCCGTCAGCTTCTCCTCCCTGGGATGGATGCACGGGAACATCCCTGTATTCCTCTGCGCTTTTCGCCGCTGTGCTACGTCCTGCTGCTGCCTGCTGCTGCCTGCCGGCCTCTAGAAAGTATTTCTGCCGAGGTGACCGCGTGCCATGCAGGGGGCTTCCAGAAGGATGACAGTGTGGGCATTCGACTAATAGATCCAACTCTATCTGGAGCCAAGTATCTTACAAATGAAAAAAAAAAAAAAAAATTGCAGGCTCGAAGGATTCGAAGGATCTGCTCGGGCTGGATGCCCATTTAGGTTTTTCTTACATTTGCCAAGTGCTTAGCTGTTGCAGCCAATACAAGACAACTTTTGGTTGCGAGGTGGAAGAGAGAAATTCATCGAGAGGGAGGCAGGGCCGCGGACGCTTCAGTCTTGGGATAATACTCAGGGGGGCTTTTTATTGACTTATACAAGATGCCCCAAGTATCCGACAATGCCAAACTGGGAACATCTCCAGGCAAAAACGTAATAACAACAAGTGAAGTTATCCTTACATCATAAGCGGTCCAAAAAGCCCAAAGCCGCAAAAGGAGGAAAAAAGAAAGAGGCCGGAAGAAAGAATTGCTCATCAGCCATCTCAGGGTATAACATCATTTCGTTGTACAGACAGAGGAAAAAAAAATAAGCCATCAACACATGATACAAAAGGAAAGATAGGCATTGGGCCTTTGCCATGTCTCTGCGGTCATGGAGACCGCAATCGTCAGCGTTCTCGCGAAAAGCTTTTGAAGCTCTTGAAACTCTTGGAAACTCCCTGAAAACTCTTTGAAAAGAAAAAAAAACCCTTGAAACTTCTCGCCGGCTCATCAAAGAGGCCGTCATCATCATCCCAGTCATTGCTCATTAGTCGTCGCCGTAGGTCGTCTGGCCATCCACGAGGATGACCACAGTAAGCGTAGCAGCATACGCTTCGCGAATGGCGCATGCCATGCTAGAGATTGCGTCAGTAAAGCACATTCTAGATCTCGGACACGCAGGGGAACACCCACCAAGTCTTGTTCACGTCAGCCACGATGGCACTCAGGCCCCAGTGGGCACACCAGGCGCGGGCGAGCACCTCGTTGTCGGGCACGCCGTAGGCCTCGATGGCCAGGACCTTTTCGTCGTCGCCGTCTTTGGACACGGGCGGGAGGGTGCCGACGAAATGGACGCGGGGTGTCGAGTTCTGGACGCGGAGAGCACCGGAGCCGTCGCTGCCCGGGTGGGGGAGGGCCCAGTCGTTGATGTCGACCAGGCGGTCGGCCTTGGCCACGGCAAAGGCGTAGTCAAAAAAGAGGGGGTGCGGCCCGTCGGAGCAGGGCCAGGCACAGATAAAGGACACGTCGAAATTCAGGCGGAAGGGCCAGGACACGCCGTCAATGGCAAACTGCACCACGGCGTCGAACCACTGCGGCGAGCCCGGGTCGCCGGCACTGCTGGTCGCCGGCGGCGCCGCGGTCTCGTCGACGGGCGATTCAAAGGACGCGGCGTGGTCAACCGAGGAGGAGGAGGTGGGCACCGACCCTGTGGGCGCCGGTGCCGGCGCCGGCCGCAGGCTTAGCAGCTCGATGCGGACAGTGTCCACAATGTCGTCGATGTCGGTGGCGACGAGCTTGTACTCGCTGACGGGGAAGACCTCGGCGGGCGGGCCCAGCGGGTCGGAGCGCTCACTCATGGAGCGGAGGTCGTCGACGTTGAGGTGCTGGCGGGGGCGGCGCAGGCGGATGCGGGCGATCTGCGAGCGGCCCAGGTCGACGGTCGGGCGCGCAGGGCCGACCCAGCCAGCCAGCTCGCGGCAGGTCGGGGCCAGGACCTTGCCGACGATGCTGGTGGAGGTCCAGTAGGTGTAGCTGTTGCGGTACTGGAAGCCGCAGTGGGGGTGTAGATGGGTGAGCATGGACAGGTCGTCGGTGGCGCGGTCGGGGTCGACGTCGATGAGGGCGTTCATGATGGTGAAGGGGAAGGTGGGCTGGAGGTTAGCAAGGGAGGGTGGGTGGGATGACAGACAGGCAGGAATGAGCACTCACCCCAGGCAGCACGAGGCCGCTGAAAAACGCCATGGCGTGCGAGCTGATGGACTCGAGACTGCCGTCGTCGTCGCGCTGGCGGAGGTTGGCGACGGTGGCAGCCAGGTTGGGCCACTTCATCATCTTGGCAAAGCGGCGCAGCATGCGGATCTGGCGGTTCTTGAGCTTGAAGCGCAGCTGGATCTGGTCGGCGGTCTTGCCGCAGACGTCGATGCGGACAAAGTCGCGCCAGCGGCGGGCCAGAGCCAGGTTGGCCTGCAGGGTGGGCGGCAGCTGCTGCAGCAGCTTCTCCTTGGCCCAGTCGTTGTGGCGGCGCGAGGAGATGCGCAGGTCGAGCTCGAGGCTGAGCAGCAGCTGGTGGAAGAAGCGCTCGTACTGCGGGTGGTTGGCGTGGCTGGTGTCGAAGATGAAGCGGGTGACGACCTGGTTGCGGGGGTGGGTAAAGTCGATCCAGTAGTCAGGTCGCGACAGCGCCATGATGAGGTCGGTGATCTGGCGGTCCAGCGTGCGGTGGGGGGCCAGCACGCGGTCGGGGTCACGCAGCAGTCGGCGGTAGAGGCTGCGGTACAGCCGGTCCTCGTCGTCTTCGTCGAGCCCGTGGAGCTGGATGTCGCGAAGCCGCTGGCAGATCTGGCCGAGGTCGATGTCGCGCGGTCGCACGCCCGAGTCGCGCAGGGCGATGGTCGGCGGCCGCACCGCCGACAGGCTGGCCCAGTGGTTGAGCGTGATGGTGCCGGGCCGGCGGCCAAAGCAGAAGGCGTAGCTGGGCTGCTCGAGCGTCTCCCACGGGTACAGTATTGCCGCGTGTGAGCCGCCACCGCCGCCGCTGCTGCCGCCGCTGCCGCTGCCGCCGGCCGTCTGTGTGATGCGCATTGTCATGAGCTGCGTCATCGAGTCGTGCAGGTTGACCGTGTCGGTGCTGTCCTCGACCGCCGCTGTCCGGCTGCTGCTCTCCTCGTTGTCGCTCTGTCGGCCGCTGCTCCGGCTGCCGCCCCGGGCAGTGCCTCGCTTGTTGTTGCTGCTTCTGGTGCCGCCACCACTGCCGCTGCCGCTGCCGCTTCCATTGCCGGTCGCGCCCGCCGCTGCACCCGCCGCCGCACCCGCCGCCGCCGCCGCCGTTTGGTTCCCCGACGTCGTCGTGTACATTGCAAAGTAGCTGTCGGACGCGTGCGGCACCTCCCGCTTGTGGCCGTGGTGGATGGGCACGCCGCGCGAGATGAGCTCCACGGCGGCCTCCAGCGGTAGGTCAGCATCCTTGGGCACTCCCCATGGCGGCCACTCGGTCAGCGGACCGGCTGGTATGGCCACCTGCGACCGACTGGTTGACAGCTTGTTCTTTCCTTTGGAGACGGGGGCCGGGGCCGCGGCCGAGGCCGGGGTCGCAGTCTTGAACCGGCTGCTCGGCATGGGGTCGAGAGACTTGGCCTTGGAGGGGAGGCGCGGGCGTTGCACCGACGACGACCCGTTTTGGCGCCGGCCGGGGGTCTGCGTTCGCGTAGGTGGTGTTCTTCGGGCGGTGGGGGTCTGCGTCTGCGTCCGCGAGGGAGACTGGGCGGAAGCCGGGGCGGCGGCTGTTCCCGGGGCAGGGATCGGGTCGGGAAGGACCTGGCCGTTCTCGTCGACGTGCGGCGGCTGGTCCTTCTCCTGCGGCAGGGTCAGCAACCTGCGACAGCTCGCCAAAAGAGGTTCCACCTGCTCAGCCCATCCAGCACGACCTACAAGTTTGCCTGATTTACTGAGCCGGCGCGGGCGGAAGAGCGTGTTCCAGAACTTGCGCTTGTCTGGATTCTCCTTGTCGACACTCATTGTGGCGGAGGCTGGTGGTCATGGCACGGATGAAGGAGGGCTGACAGAGGCTGATAATCATGGCACGGGTGAAGGCGGGCAGAGGCTGGTGATCATGGCACGAATGAAGGAGGGTGGCAGTGGCCATAAATTTGCGAAACACGAGAGCACAGGAACGCATGGAAAACGCGTCGGCCAGGCTGGCTGGCGATAAAATAAAATAAAAAAGGACGGGTGGAGCCAGGCGGCAGTTCAGGCCCTCACAGGCATGCGCCGCCTCTGGGCAGAGAGGGAGGCCGCTCAAGGAAGTGGGAGCAGCGGCGCGGTCGCACGAAAAACAAAAACAAAAAAAGCGCGGTTGCGTGGCTGCGTGTGGCTGTGGACGACGGCTTCGGCAGCCGTGGTCGGCATCGCGTCCCGCTGGAAGCAGCCCGAGATGTGGAAAAAAGGTAGAAAGGGAGAGTAGACACGATAACAGGAAACAGGGAAAGAAACAGGGAAAGAAACAGGGAAAGACGACTGGGGGGAAATGTCAAAAGGTCAGACAGCAAAAGCCAGATAGAAAGCCAGACGGTTGCGCAGTGTGAAACCAGGCAGAAGAGTCAAAAAAAAGCAGGAACCACCCAAAGCCCCAAAAGACCAGAGGCGATCGCAGATGCGGGAGGAACGAGGGGCAGCAAACGGAAGGAGCGCGCGCTGTGACGTAGTTGGGTGCACGCGCGGTCTGCCAAAACGCCTGTCGCTGTGGCACTGGCTGCAGGCTATTTTTGTTTTAGGGCGCGCATGCCAGCGCGGCGTGAGCCATCTATCTACATAGATCGGCTGGCCCGGGCTGTCCGTCTGCCGGCAGCAGCCGATGGGAGGCGGTCAGACCGCAGAGACCGTCTCTCCGTCTCTCCGTCTCTCCATCTCTCTGGGACGTTTTTTGTCTTCGTCTCTGTTTTCCGGCACCTGCAGAGAGCAGATGCACAATGCCTTGTTGCAGACGACGGCGGTGCGACGGCTCTGATTCGCACAGACGACACAACCAATGGCGAGCTTCGCTGTGGCGACTTGGAGGCTTGGACGACCTTTCCGACTGGACGACGCAGCCGGCTAGGGCGACAAGCGCCCCGAGACCAAGCTAGCTAGGCCACGTACATGCGTGCCTGACTGCTGCCTCACGACCAGAGATGGATGAACAGTTATCATACACGGCTACAATGACATGGACAATCTATCTACGTGGGCACTCTGGCGGGCCCGTCCGCCGTAGGCCAACACCCCAGACCCCCCCCCCCAAATCCAGGTCCCCCATCCGGGTCCCCCATCCATACCCCCCAATCCAAACCCGGCGGCAGCAGCTGCTGCGTCATGCGTGCGCAAACAGCTCGGTGGCATTGGTGCTCGGGCTGTCGGCCCACCTGTCGAGAGCAGCACGGTACTGTGCAGTGGTTAGCAGTGTAGATTACAGAAATCAGGCCAAAAAACAGGGCCGAAATCAGGCTCAGCACTTACGGCAAAAACCAAATTCAGTATCAGCGCCAGCATGAGGGCCACGCTCACGACCATGGGCCCAATCATGTTGTCAAAGTCGCGGCCGCTGCGCGCAATGATCATGTCGCGGCGCGTGTGCAGCATGAACCAGCCCCAGAAGCCGGTAAACGCGGCCACGGCGACGTAGACAAGGCCCATGGCGGCGGCCACGGTGCGGGCCTGGCCGCCGTTGACGCCACCGCTGCTGCTGCTGCCGGCCGCCGTGAACAGGGCCACGGCCAGACTGCCCAGCAGCACGCAGATGTGCTGCCACTTGAGAAACGTGCGCTCGTTGGCCAGCCACACCTTGGGCTCGATCTGCAGGGGTCCGGCGTTCTTGAGCCACTCGGTCGGCTCCGTCACGCCCTCGGGCAGCTCGGGCGCCCGGTCCTTGGTCCGCCGCCACTTGGCGTAGCGCGTCATGGAGAAGGAGGGGAGGACGGACGAGATGGTGCCGTAGCCGTGGCCGGGTTCGTCGTCACCTCCTCCTCCTCCTCCTGCTGCCGCTGCTGCCGCTGCTGCCGCTGCTGCCGCTGCTGCCGCCGCCGCTGACGCTGACGCCGACCCCGACATGCGCTGCGCCAGCGACGCCTCCGAGGCCAGGCGGTCCGCCAGGTACGACTTGGCCACGGGCGAGCTCTTGGCCGGCTTGAAGGAGCCCAGCTGCTTGCCCGAGGCGGCGCCCAGAAAGCTGCCGACGACCTGCTCGTCGACGGCGCGCTGGGCCCGGCGCAGCTCCTCCTCGGCAAAGGCCTCCTGGGGGTCGCGGCGGATGTCGCGCTCGAGGTCGCTGAGCCAAAAGGGCAGGCGGTTGACGTAGTCGTCAAAGAGCACGGCGGTGCCGTGCACAAACTTGGAAAAGTGCGGCGACGGATGCACCAGGTGCGACGACATGAGGTCCTCGATCCAGGCCGGCCGCTTGCGCAGGTTGCTGCTGCCGCCGGCGTCGTCGCGCAGCTTGACCTCGAGCACCGCGTAGGGGAAGCGCGACACGTCGCTGGGCGGCATGTCGGCAAACGGGTAGCTGACGTTGGCCGCGTCCATGTCGCGGCGGTGCCACTCGGCCGGGTCGCGGCACAGCCGCTGCGGGTCGAGGTTGTCCTCGCGGATAAAGGCAATGTCCGTGTCGATGGACACGCGCACCCGCGCGTCCGCCGGCTTCTGGAACGCCGTGCGCACGTAGTTGGCCCGCATCAGCGGCTCCAGGTGGTGCGCCCCCACAAACGCCTGCATCGCCTCGGCCGTCTGCCGGAACGCCGCCACCGCCGCCGCCTGCTCGCCCTGCCGCTCCATCTTCTGGATGCTCTTTCCCATCTTGTACGTGCCGTCCAGGAACGGCTTCACGTACTTGTCCTTGATGGCGATGCGGTGCTCCTCGCTCGTGCCGTCCTTGTGCGCCAGCTTCTGGTCCAGGAACAGCTCCGGCTTGGCCGCCAGCTGCCCGTACCACCGCAGCCGCAGCGACGCCGCCTCGCCGTCCTCGGCCAGCTTGCCATTGTACAGCTCAAACTTGCGGTTGTCAAAGTACAGCGACGTCAGCGTCGGGTCCACCGTCGCGTCTGCCTCCTTGGATGACGAGTCGCTGTACACGAGCGCCGGCAGGTGGCGCAGCACCATGGTCTTGACCTCGAGCAGGTTGTCGGGGTGGACCCAGACTGATGGTCAGCGATGGACGGATGGACAGAAAGATAGACAGACAGAAAGGACCTACACTTGTGCGCCGTGTAGCGCTCGCCGTTGTGCGTCTCGCGGTGCGTCTCCAGGTCGACCGGCTGGGCCTCGGCCGGGTTGAGGTACTGGTGCACGGCCTCGTACATGAGCGACAGCTTGGCCAGCAGCGGCGAGTAGCCGGCCTCCGAGTTGAAGGGCCGCCGTGTGAGGCTGACCTGCATCATGGGCCGGATGCGGTAGCGGTTGCCGCGCTTGCGGTCGTGCTTCTTGGCGATCTTGAGGAAGCCCGTGTAGTTGAGGCTGCTGTAGCGCTTGAGCTCGCGCAGCTCGTTGGTGATGCTGTCCAGCTCTGCCTCGATCTCCTTGACCCGCTGCACCGTGATCTCGCTCTTCTCTTTGCCTTTGTCGGTTGTGTTGTTGTCCCCCTCCTCTTCAGCGGCCTCTGCCGTCTCCCCTGCCGCCCCCGCCTCCCCCGCCGGCGTCAGCTCCTTCAGCTTGTCAAAGATGGCGTCGGCCCGCTCGCGCAGGGCATTGACCTTGCTCTCCTGGAACCGCGCCACCGTCTCGAGCTGCACGTTGAAGATCTCGTCGCAGAACCGGTTCTCGTCGTCCTCGGTCCACCCCATCTCGCCGCCCTCGGCATCGGAGCCGGCGTCCTCGTCATCGCGCAGCAGCGCCTTGAGCTTGGCGTAGTTGATGTACTCGTCCTTCCATGGGGCATAGACGGACTCGCGAAGAGTCTTGCCGAACCGCATCTCGGTGGTGGAGGAGGGTCGTCAATGGGAGTTGGTAAGCACGCGGAGAGAAACAAACAGACAGACGAGAGAAAGAATCGAGAAAAAGACAGGAAAGAGAGGAAAGAGAAAAAAAAATTCGAATCGAAAGGGAAAAAAGAATGGTGCGGACACTCCACGATGGGGGCGAAATGGTCGCTGCTTCTTCTGAATTGGCTTGGATTGGATCCGGAGCTCTCTTGCTTTGTCTACATTCTGCCATAGCGAGATGGCACTAGGAGCTGTAAGCACCTGGTCGTCTGGGGACCGGTCTCCACCGCGACGGACCTATCACCTGCGCATTTTTGAGCACGTGTGGTTCGGAGCGAATGCTATGTCACGTGATATTTACACATAATGGCGCAGATCTACTCCGCACGCGCATCTGGCATTTGGCGGCAAGGAACCGGCCAAGAACGAACCGAGAACCTCCCCCGCCCGTGTCGAAAGACGGCGACGACGAAGGTGCGAGGGGAAGGGGTGACGGGGGAGGGGGTGAGATGGGATGAAAGCCGGCCTCGCTGAGCCTTGGAGACGTGGTACGACAGCGATGTGCCCATGGTGCAGTCCGTGTTGACAGTGTCGCACGGCAGGCCTTGTCCAGGGTCAGCTCGGCCTGGAGATGAGCTTGCTGTCCAGCCGCCACGGGGTGACGGTGAAGGTGGCCACGGCTGCGTGAGCGAACGACAGGTATATATCCAGAGCATCAAGAAGGGTACATTTACAATGTTTTGACTGCCAGCATACTCATATATACAAAGAGACAAAAAAGACCAAAAAAAAAACACGGATGCAGGTTCCAAACATCTGACGACCATCCCCCCTCGAATGCACCAAGCTGAATGACATGCGAAAAAAAAAAAAAAAAGACAGAGCAAAGACGGAAAGGGGCTACTTTTCAGGCTGCTTTTCGTTTTCGTGCAGGACTCGTAAGATTTGATGTTTCCTCGAGTTATTTCGACTCGATTCCATGTTTCCTTGGATTCAATTCCATGTTTCCAATCTTGTTCCACTAAATCAAGGTCAGGACCTCCTCGGCGGTCTGCTTGACGATGCCGCCGGTGACGGGGAGGCTGGTGGAGTGCTCCAGATACAGGTCGCACTCGCGCGCGGCCTGGCGACCTTCGTTGATGCCCCTGGGTTGTTAGAGAGAGAAGAAGTGGCGAACATGAGGAGGGAACTCACCAGACAATCAGAGACTGGCCGCGGCGGCAGTCGCCGGCGGCAAAGATGCCCGGCTGGTTGGTGCAGTACTGGCCCGGCGGGGTCTTTACGTTTTTGCGGGCGTCCTTGTCAATGTCGTCGCCGAGGACGCGGGCCTCGGGCCCGAGGAAGCCCATGGCGAGCAGGACGAGGTCGGCGGGGAAGAACTGCTGGGAGCCCTCGACCTTTTTCATGTCCCAGCCGCCCGAGGGCGAGCGGGTCCACTCGACGCGCTGGGTGTTGATGCCCTTGACGCGGCCGGCGCCGTCGTCGACAAAGCTCTCGGACATGATGCAGTACTCGCGCGGGTCCTTGCCGTGGTGCTGGCGCACCTCGGCGTGGCCGTAGTCGACGCGGTACAGGCGCGGCCACTGCGGCCACGGGTTGTCGCGGGCGCGCTCCGTGGCCGGCTGCGGCAGCAGCTCAAAGTTGACCACCGACTTGGCGCCGTGGCGCAGCGACGTGCCGATGCAGTCGTTGCCCGTGTCGCCGCCGCCAATCACCACCACGTGCTTGTCCTTGGCCGAGATGTACGCCTGGTCCGCCAGCTCAGAGTCCAGCAGCGACTTGGTGTTCTTGTGCAGGAACTCCATGGCAAAGTGGATGCCCTCGAGGTTGCGGTTCGGGATCGGCAGGTCGCGGCCCACCGTGGCGCCGGTGGCGATGATGACGGCGTCGTTTTCGGCGCGCAGGCCCATGAGCGTCAATCCCTCAGACTCCTCGCCCTCGTCTCCGCTGCCCACGGCCACGCCCGTCTTAAACACGATGCCTTCCGCCGCCATAAAGTCGGTGCGCCGCTTCACAATGCGCTTGTCCAGCTTCATGTTGGGGATGCCGTACATCAGCAGGCCGCCCGGGCGGTCGGCCCGCTCGTACACGGTGACCAGGTGGCCGGCGCGGTTGAGCTGGTCGGCGGCGGCGAGGCCAGCCGGGCCGGAGCCGATGACGGCGACCTTTTTGCCGGTGCGCACGGCCGGCGGGGTCGGCACCAGCCAGCCCATCTCGAAGCCGCGGTCGATGATGGCGCACTCGATGGACTTGATGCCGACGGGGTCGGCGTTGATGCCGAGGACGCAGGCGCCCTCGCAGGGGGCCGGGCAGACGCGGCCGGTGAACTCGGGGAAGTTGTTGGTCATCAGCAGGCGGTTGAGGGCGTCGCGCCAGCGGTTCTGGAAGACGAGCTCGTTCCACTTGGGGATGATGTTGGACAGCGGGCAGCCCGTGTCCGACTGGCAAAAGGGCACGCCGCAGTCCATGCAGCGCGCCGACTGGTACTTGAGCTCGTCCTCGTCGAGCCGGCTCGACAGCTCGGCCCAGTCCTTGAGCCGGTTCTTGACCGGCCGGTACTTTTCCGCCCGCCGGTGGTACTTCATGAAGCCGCGGGTCTTGTCCAGGATCAGTGCCTTGCTCTTTTTCTTGTCGGCCGCGTGGTCGCCCACGCTGTCCTCGAGGTCCTGGAGGGTGTCTTTGGCGGCCGTCGTCTTCGTCTTCGTCTTCGTCGCCGTCGCCGTCACCGCCTCCTTCTTCGTCACCAGGTTGTACTCGGCCCGCTTGGCCTCGGCCTCCTTGGCGGCCTCCTCCAGCAGCACGCGCTTGTAGTCGACGGGCAGCACCTTGAGGAAGCGCGGCAGGGCGCGATTGAAGTCGACGAGGATGCGGGCGGCCAGCTCGGAGCCGGTGTAGTGGTGGTGGTCCTCGACGAGGCCGCGCACAAAGGCAATGTCCTCGGGGTCCTCGAGCGGCGAGGCCTCGACCATTTCCGTGTTGAGCTTGCCCAAAAAGTCGCCGTGCACGTCCAGCACGTAGGCGATGCCGCCCGACATGCCGGCGGCAAAGTTGCGGCCGGTTGCGCCCAGGATCAGCACGCGGCCGCCCGTCATGTACTCGCAGCCGTGGTCGCCCACGCCCTCGACCACCGCGGTCGCGCCCGAGTTGCGCACCGCAAAGCGCTCCGCCGCCACGCCGCGGAAGAAGCACGTGCCCGCCGTCGCTCCGTACAGGCACACGTTGCCGATCAGCACGTTCTCCTCGGCCTTGAAGACGGCCGTGCGCGGCGGGTAGATGATCAGCCGGCCGCCCGACAGGCCCTTGCCGACATAGTCGTTGGCGTCGCCCTCGAGCTCCAGCGTCACGCCGGGCGCCAGGAACGCGCCAAACGACTGGCCCGCCGAGCCCTTGATGTTGACGTGCACCGTGTCCATCGGCAGGCCGGCCTCGCCGTAGCGCTTCGAGATGTGGTACGACAGCGACGTGCCCATGGCGCGGTCCGTGTTGACAATGTCGCACTCAATGCGCGACGGCAAGCCCTTGTCCAGCGTCAGCTCCGCCTCCGAGATGAGCTTGTTGTCCAGCCGCACGTAGAGCCGGTGGTCCTGCTTGCGGACGTTGAAGGTGGCCACGCCGGGGCGCAGCTTGTGGGCCGGCGTCAGGATCAGCGACAGGTCAATGTTCTGCGTCTTGCTCGTGCGCAGGTCGTCGCGGACCTTGAGCGCCTCCACGTGGCCGATCATCTCGTTGACCGTGCGGAAGCCCAGCTTGGCCATGATGGCACGTAGCTCGTTGGCGATGTAGTAGAAGAAGTTGATCACGTGCTCCGGCGTGCCCTTGAACTTCTTCCGTAGTTCGGGATCCTGGGTCGCGATGCCGACGGGGCAGGTATTCACTGGAGGATGTTAGCAAGAGTCGAAGAAGAAAGGGTAAAAATCGATGGCATTTTTTAGATTTTTTTTTACAAAATTCTAAAATGCTCAAAGAAAAATTTTACTTGCGAGAAACGGGTAACATACAATGACAGTTATGGGTCACCAGCCGGTTGGCAAGCTGGAACAGTCCCCCAGACACCTCAATGGCCCGGTACTGGCCCTCGGGAACATCCTGGACAGTGAACGGCCGGGCATAGTGGGTGTAGTATGTCTTGCTCAGCGACATCTTCTTGCGCGGCAGCAGCAGGTGGTGCTGGAACTTGATCGAGCCCTGGCCGAGGTAGATGATGTTGGCCATTGAGTCTTCCGGGGACAGCAATCCCATGTTCCGGTTCCTGTCGATACTAGTGACAGAGATGCCGCAGCTGAGGGCCAGCTCCTTGGCACGCACAATGATGTTCTCGTGGATGTCGGCTTGCGTGATCCGGTACGTGTTGTGGGACTTGACATAGCAACCGTCCGTGTCGATGAGACCGGCGAGAACAGCCAGACGGGTGTCTTCGTCCGCCTCCATGTAGCAGCGGGGGATGCCGATCCCCTTGTCGCCGTAGAGACCAAGCGCTCTCAGGCCGTCCACGATCGGGTTCCAATGGTAGCCGGGACCCGAAGTACCGCCAGAGATTCGGTATTGAAAGACGTCGACCCGAGAAAAGTAAGGGGTCCCACGGATCGGATCACCAACGCGGCTGTTCAGCCTCTCAACGAGATGCAGCGGCCGGGCACCGATCGGGCGTGAGGCGTTGAGGCGCTCGACGTATTTGTGCAGCCACACCTTCATCTCTAGGTCCGAACCGGAGATTTCCGGCGATCCGGCCGTGCCGTCGCCAAGCCAAGCCCCAAGGAAGTACGGGTCCAGGGGGACGGATCGGGCGCCAGTGGACGGAGCGGGCTCGTAGCAGAGCGCAGCACGGTATAGCTTCATGTGGTTCCGCTTGGCCTCCTCGCTGCAGAGGTTTTCGTACTGGGTGACCGTCATCTCAAACGTGTCGCCCGATCGGACAATGCACGGGTCGATCAGATGGTGGTGGTCGCCGGCCAGCAGAGATCGGACCAGCTGGGCCTGTTCAGGCGTTTTAAAGCGGCGGCAGATCTTGCGGATGCCGCCGCACGAGCAACCGTTGTTGAGCGAGTTCCGGATCTTAGCGAATTTTCCCTTATCCTCTTCGCTGATAGACAGATCGGACGACTCAATGACGGACGAGCTCATGTGATGATCCGGGCGGGGGGCTGGGGCTCTGCGCTTAGCAAGACCCAGGCGACCCGGCGGCGGCCGCGTGGGCGTGACCAGATCATCCTCGTTGTCCGCGCCCGCGTCCGCGTCCACACCGGTATCCATGGCGGCGGCGGCGGGGTCAACGGATGGCGAGCGCGACATCTGGGAGCTGGGCACGAATGACTGCTGCGAGCTCCAGGGGAACTCGGTGTTCAAGATGGTCGGGCGGGCGGGCTCGACCTGGACGTCGTCCAAATCAAACATGGGAATATCCGAGCAAACCGATCCGTCATCCCAGTCAGCCAGGTGCGGGTTCTGGATGTACTCGGACATGGCGGTGTGAACGGCTTCGCGCACCAGGCCGGGCTCGTTCTCCAGCTCCCGGTTCGCCAGCATGCGCATGAACCGATCGATCTCGTTGGAGTGCTCGACGTGGCCCATGTGGAAATGCTCGTCCAGCACGCTGTCCACATAGCCATGAGCCTGATCGGATGTCGGGTGACCCTGGCGGGTGTCGATCAGGTCCCGGTACAGCAGCTCGGCCAGCTGGTCCCAAACGGCCATGTCGGCTTCCTTAACCATTTCGGATCGGTCGCAACGCGTGAACCAGTACACGGCCTTGTCCGTCACGGATGGGTCGACGCCCAGAACAGTCAGCGGAAGGATGTGATCGGGCGTGCACTGGAAGCTGGTGCTCTTGCGCGAGTCAAAGTCCATGTATCGGATCTCCTTCAGGGGGGCCGTTTCCGGATCGGCCGCCGCGACACAGAGAACCGGTTGGTTGTTGTCGTCATACAGCGTGTCGCCCACAGCGACATCCCCGATCGGCTTGTTGCCCTCGGATGTGCGCACCAGTGTGTCGACGGACAGGCATTTTCTCATCATGATACACCCCATGGCGATCAGAGGCGTGGTGGCGAACCCCCATTCTTCCGCACCGAGCAGACAGGCGATGGCGACGTCGCGGCCGGTGCGGAGCTGGCCGTCGGTCTGGACGACGACGCGGCCGCGGAGGTCGTTGAGGACGAGGGTCTGGTGGGTCTCGGCGAGGCCGAGCTCCCAGGGGAGGCCGGCGTTCTTGATGCCGGTCCAGCGGGAGGCGCCGGTGCCGCCGTCGTGGCCGGAAATCAGAATGTGGTCGGCCTTGGCCTTGGCGACGCCGGAGGCGACGATGCCGACGCCGGTCTCGGAGACGAGCTTGACGGAGACGCGCGAGCGCGGGCTGGAGCACTTGAGGTCGTAGATGAGCTGCTTGAGGTCCTCGATGGAGTAGATGTCGTGGTGGGGCGGCGGCGAGATGAGGCCGACGCCCGGGGTGGAGTGGCGGGTGCGGGCAATCGACTTGCTGACCTTGTGGCCCGGCAGCTCGCCGCCCTCGCCCGGCTTGGCGCCCTGGGCCATCTTGATCTGCAGCTCGTCCGAGTCGGCCAGGTAGGCCGAGGTGACGCCAAAGCGGCCCGACGCCACCTGCTTGATGGCCGACCGCATCGTGTCGCCGTTGGGCATCACCTGCGACCGCTCCGGGTCCTCGCCGCCCTCGCCCGTGTTGCTCTTGCCGCCCAGGCGGTTCATGGCGATGGCCAGCGTCGAGTGCGACTCCATCGAGATGGACCCGTACGACATGGCGCCCGTGCAGAACCGCCGCACAATCTCCGTCCACGGCTCGACCTGGTCGATGGGCACCGGCGTGCACTCGTCAAACTTGAAATCCAGCATGCCGCGCAGCGTGCACGCCTTGATCTGCTCGTACTCGGAGCGCGAGTAGGCCTCGTACGACTTGTCGTTCTTGGTGCGCACCGCGTCCTGGATGTTGGCAATCGACGTCGGGTCGTTGATGTGCGCCTCGCCGCCGTCGCGCCAGTGGTACTCGCCCGACTCGGGCAGACCGGGCACCACGCGCGTGGCCCGTGACGGGAAACCGCGCTCGTGGAAGCGGAAGGCGTCCTCGGCAATCTGCTCAAAGGTCACGCCGCGGATGCGCGACGCCGTGCCGCGGAAGCAGCGGTCGACCACCGAGTCGTCGACGCCCAGCGCCTCAAAGATCTGCGCGCCCTTGTAGCTGGCCAGGGTGGAGATGCCCATCTTGCTCATCACTTTCAGGATGCCGCCGTCGCACGAGTGCTTGTAGTTCTGGATCAGCTGGTCGTCGCTCAGGCTCTTCTTGATGAGCTTCTCGCGGTTCAGCTTCAGGATGCACTCCATGGCCAGGTACGGGTTCACCGCGTCGGCGCCGTAGCCCAGCAGCACGCACATGTGGTGCACCTCGCGGGCCTCGGCCGTCTCGACCACAATGGCCGCCATCGACCGCCACTTGTTGCTGACCAGGTGGTGGTGCACCATGCCCGACGCCAGCAGCGCCGACACGGCCACGCGGTCGGGGCCGGTGGCCCGGTCCGACAGCACAATGATGCGGTCGCGGGCCTCGACCGCCGCCGTGGTCTCGGCGCAGATGTGGTCGAGGTGGCGCACGTAGCCGGCCACGCCCTCGTGCTTGGGGAAGGTGAGGTCGATGGTCTTGACCTTCCAGTCCGGGTACAGCCGCGCCATGTTCTGGACCGCCTGGAACTCGGGAATCGACAGGATCGGGCTCGGCAGCAGCAGGCGGCCGCACTGCGACGCGTCCATCTCCAGCAGGTTGCCCTGCGGGCCGACGTAGCACTCGAGCGACATGACAATGGACTCGCGGATGGGGTCGATGGGCGGGTTGGTCACCTGGGCAAACAGCTCGCGGAAGTAGGAGAAGAGCAGCTGCGGGCCCTTGGCCAGACAGGCCAGCGGCGCGTCGTTGCCCATCGAGCCCAGCGCCTCCTTCTCGTCCGACGCCATGGGCGCCAGCAGCAGGCTGACCTGCTCGTGCGTGTAGCCGAACGCGTGCAGCAGCGGGTCCGTCTGCACGGTGGTGCTGTCGGGGCGAGCGGCCAGTTGGATACTGCTGTTCTCTTCGCCCTCCAAGCCCGCCACCACCGCCGGCAGCCGGATCAGCTCCTTGTCCAGCCAGGTGCGGAAGTCGTGGCGGCTGGCCACGGCGGCCTTGAGCTCGCTGTCGTCGATGAGCCGCCCGGCCTGCGTGTCGACCAGCAGCATGCGGCCCGGCTGCAGGCGGCCCTTTTGCACGACGCGCTCGGGCTCGACCAGGATGGTGCCGACCTCGGAGGCGCAGATGATGCAGTCGTTGTCGAGGATGTAGTAGCGGCACGGGCGCAGCCCGTTGCGGTCGAGGTTGGCGCCGCAGAAGCGGCCGTCGGCAAAGGTGAACAGGGCCGGGCCGTCCCACGGCTCCATCTGGCAGGCCGCCCACTCGTAAAAGGCCGCCTTTTGGGGGTCCATGTGGTCGTTGCCCTGCCACGCCTCGGGCACCATCAGCATGACGGCCTCGGGCAGCGACAGCACGCCGTTGATGGTCAGCAGCTCCAGCACGTTGTCAAACGCCGCCGAGTCGGAGCCGCCGTCCTCCACCACCGGGTACAGCTGCTCCAGCTCGTCGCCAAAGACGTCCGACTGCATGACGCCCTCGCGCGCGCGCATCCAGTTCTTGTTGCCGCGCAGCGTGTTGATCTCGCCGTTGTGCGCCGCCCAGCGCAGCGGCTGCGCCCGGTCCCACGACGGGAACGTGTTGGTCGAGAAGCGCGAGTGCACCAGCGCAAAGTGCGCCTCGTAGTCGGCGTTGACCAGGTCGTGGTAGTACTGGTACACCTGCACCGGCGCCAGCTGCCCCTTGTACACAATGTTCTTGTTAGACAGCGAGCACAGGTAGAACCAGTTGTGCAGCCCGATCGTGTGCGTCGCCCGCTTGCGCAGCACGTACAGCTGCCGCTCAAAGCGCCGCTCGTCAAAGGTGGCTGCGTCCGTCGACACCGGCGCGTCGCCCGGCCCGTACGCCGCCGCCAGCACCACAAACGGCTGCAAGATGATGGGCTCGCGCGACTTGGCCGCCGGCCCCAGCAGCGTCGAGTCCACGGGAGGCTCTCGCCATCCCAGCACCCGCAGCCCCAGCGACTCGGCAATGTCTTCCAACTGCCGCTTCGACTCCTCCAGCGTCTCCGGGTCGGGCTTGAAGAACAGGTTGCCCACCGCGTACTGGCCCGGCGGCGGCAGCTTGATGTTGACCTCGCGCTCAAAGTTCTTGATGAAGAACTTGTGCGGGATCGACGTCATCACGCCGGCCCCGTCACCGTCGCGCGCATCGGAGCCAACGGCGCCCCGATGGGTCATGTTGCAGAGCAGGTTGCGAGCTGCGTCGTTAGCGGAAGTCAGTGCCATCGGATCGAACCTCACTCACCATCGCTGACAATCTTGTGGCTCGCCTTGCCCTTGATGTTGCTGGGCTGTTAGTACGAGGCAGTAGACATTTCCCCCCAGCAGCACACTCACCAGGCGAAACCGACACCACACGCATCCTTCTCGAGGCTCGGGTCGTACAACCCCTGCTTCACCGGCAGAGCACCCGCCCAGGAGCCGTTGTTCTCCGTTTGGTAGTCATAGGGGTGGTACTCGTCTTCAGCAGCGTCATTGTGGATTTTTCGGTCGTCGAAATCAGCCGTAATTCCCATGCTAGGCAAGCCTTGGCTGGTAAAAACGGGAATGGGCAGAGTGGAAGGAGAGATGGTGTCGAGAGCAAATCAACTGCTCTACAAAAGCAAAACTGAGATGTTAGCTGATGGACAACGTTGGCAGTAGTGTAAAAGGAAGTGCAAGTCGAGACGAGTCGAGAACAGGAGCCAGAGTCGACAGTCAGAGAGAGTCAGAGAGAGCCAGAGAGAGCCAGAGAGAGCCAGAGATAAGAACCAGAGAGCCATCTAGCAACTGCCCATGCCAGTGGCAACAGCAACCGGAGAGCGGAGTCCGCCGCAAGTGGGGCTTCCGGTGCGAGCACCGGTTGCAGAAGACCGAGAGCAGACGCATTCTGAGACCATGGCCCGGCCTTGCATTCCGTCGGCCGTCTCCCGGCTTTCGTTTCTTTTTGGTCCCAATGCCCAATGGCTCTGGAAACATGTGCATTTGTGCATTTTTGTCGGTCCCTGGTCTCAGGAACGCTGCCGCAGTTCGGCAGAGCAGCAGCCAATGAGCGTCCCCCTGTGTTTGTAGATAATGCAGAGCATTCCGCATGCGGTTTTTGATAGGCGAGGCGGAACGTGTGCCTGGTCCCAGTCTTTTTTTCTCTCTTTTTTTTTCTTTTTTTCCTCTCGTCGCGCAATTGCCGTTCTTGGGCGCAGCACAAGGCCCCGCCGCCCGATGTAGCGGTACGAGGAGGGTGCAGCCATGCTGACATCACCCGGCCCACGCAGTGTTTTTCTTTTTTTTTCGTTTTTTTTTCGGGGTTTTTGGCCGTGTCTGTCTCTTGCGCCGCAGGCGAAAAGAGGCCTGGCCACGTTCCCACAATTCTTGGGGGAAAATGGGGGACAGGGGGGTGGTTTGGCACCGACAGAGGAAAAACAGGGCGAATCAGAGGGTCGGAAATGGGGAGTGGCCCCAAGTTCTGGGGTTTTGTGCAGCAGAACAGTGGACTCTGCCCCAGGTGTTACTGGCTGCTCGCACTCTTCTCTCTGTGCTTCCCTGTGACTCCCAGTGACTCCCTGTGTGTCTCTGTGTCTCTGGCTCTCTCTGTCTGTGTCCCTGTCTCTGTGTCTCTCTTCGTCTGACTCTCTCTCTGGGCCCCTCCGCCTGTCTCTCTCTCGTCTTTTGCGTCGCCCTCGTACGTTTCCGGAGGACTTTTGTGTCTTTCGTCTAGACTACCTGTCTGGGGTAATGACGCTGTTGTGCTGCCTCGGCTAGTCGTACAACCTGCACCGAGCGCCAACACAAAAGCACTCCACAGCACTCCAAACGCCCCAGCTCCTTCTCACCGCACTGCAGAACATGCCATTGGAGGCTCTGTGACCCTGCAGAAAATACTGCCGAGTGAAACGGGAGGGGGGGATGGGGGGGGGACAAGCCTGCGTCCGGGTCCCAAGGCCCGCCGCCGGGGAAGGGAGGAAAACATGCAAGATAGGATGCGTAGGGCCGGCTCTCACCTTTTTTTTTGGAAGGGAGGGGGGGGTGTGCCTCTCGGGTTGACAGATCTAGAGGAGTCAAGAGCTTCTTCGGGGAAGCTGAAGCTGAAATAAGCCGAAGCACAATATCACGGTCTTTCCGTATTGGGTATATAATCACACAGCAAACAGAATGCACAGGCAGGCTGAGACGAGCTGGTGGGAAGAATGAAAGTGGCAGAAGGGGGGAGGGAAGAAAGAAAGGGGAGAAAAAAAAGAAGAAAAGAGGAAAAAAAGAAAAAGGTCGGAAGTAGGGGGGGATGTGGGTGATCGAGTAGCTTATATGGATGAATCAGGCCGAAGCGTGCAATGGAGGAAAGGATGGGTTGGAATATGGGATGGGGGGTGGTGGACATGGGAGGAGAGATGGTGGATAGATTTTTTGGTGGGTTTGGCCAGAATGGGCGCCCCCGAAGTCGAACGGTGTCGGAGGCGGCGTGCTGGGTGCTTGGGCAGGAGCTTAGCTTGTCTGTTAGCGAGTCAGAGACGGGGAATTGATAAAAATGGACAATAAAATCAGCAAGAGACCATGCTAGAGAGGGATGGGGGGGGGGAAGAGAGCCAACCGGGCGCTCCAAAAAGCATGTGCAAGGTCCGCTCGAGGCAAAATGGCCACCAGGAGTGGGGGGAGCAGTGGAGAGACCTCTCCCACGCTAGGTGCTGCAAGTCGGCACACAGTTGGCGGGCTTGGGGGCGCCCAGTCGAACCAGCCAACCGCACAACACGCATGCCCTGGCAATAATACCACTTTGTGGCTTAAACAGGCCTCGACGACCCACGGACAACGGGGAAAGCGCAGTGGCCGGTCATGTGACGTACCTTTCCAGCGTTTCCAGTGCCCGGAGACGGGGCAAGACAAGACACGGGGAGAGAGGGAGAGAGAGAAGGGAAGGGGGACAAAAAAAAAGGAACAACAAGCAAGGCGAGCGAATGTCTGGGGGAATACAGTAAGGCCAGCCCACTCGCAGACAGACCGGAACCCGTCAGCAGTTAGTGGTGTGGGTGTGACGAAGCAATGGGAGATCGCTCTTTGATGATGACAAGCATTGTTGACAGCGACATTGGTGGTGACTGCGCTGCGGGACTTTTTTTTTACTATACGGACTGACAAAGTGCGAGCGCTGCATTCACCGACGCCGGCCGCCTGTGGGCTGTCAGCGGCAAAATTCGCTTGTGTAAGAAAACCAGCCCAGCCCGTGCCCAGCCGACGAATGCGTACGAGTACAAATACGAGTAGGGGAGGGGAGGGGGGGGAGGGATTGTGTCTCTTGCCTGGACGCACCCCACATTGTAGCGGCAACCCGAGCTGGCGCTCCTGTCGCGGCGCAGATTAGCAAAGCGATCTGACGCAGGAGAGGGGGCTTTTGCTGGCCTGTGTCGTCATAGCAGGGCAGAGCTCCGGCAGCCTTTTTTTGTCTTGTTTTTCCCCTTGCCGCCCCTCCCAAATGCGGCCCTGTCCAATCAGACTAGCGACTTTTCAAAGAAAATGTGAAACCCGTCCAATGACATCGTCCGCCGATGTCGCCTCCCTATGACAGCAAAAATTTTGTCCAGGCCCTATTCCGGAAGCGCGGACGGCACCGGCACGGCATTTTTGTATGTATTACTCGTATCTCGCCTGCACAATACGAGCGAGGGCCGCAACCGCGGCACGTTCCATCATCGCATTGGCTTAATGTGCATGCCTAGCACCATCCGTATTCCGCATGCACAATCCATCGGGCGGTGCGCATGCCGTAGAGCGAGCGCGCACACACATCGGCGGGCCAACGTGGTCGGATGAGCCGACAGAGCCTCAAAATGTCGCAGGACGTCGGCCGGGTCCGACGTGGCCGTGCAGAATGACAAATACAAATAGGGCTTGCCATGCGCTTTAGCTCAGGATTCGGACGGACAGCTTGTCTCCGACGAGGAGGGCAGGACGGAAACTCGCCCGCCTCTCGACAGCACCACGGCGACACGAGCGGCTGGCCAATAAGACGACGCCACAGGCACCGTGATTTTTGTGCATAGGCATGCATTGGCATGCATTGGCATGCATGGGCACGCTACAGCGAGAACAAAAAAAATGAGACAGGCGGCCAAATGGAAATGCTGATCCCTGGCGGAGCTTAGGGTAGGACACAAGCCTGCTAGCCTGCAGGGCTTCATCGCTGCTCGTTGGGGTGTAGTCTGGCCTCATGACCACCCACTGGAACGGTGAGCTGCTTGTCAAAAAATCATCAACAGAAAATTGGTGCATGCGGCCAATCAGATACAAAGGCTGCAGCCTTCTGTCTTATCTCGAGCCAACGAGAGCACGGAATTGACCCTAGACCAGCCAAAGAGAGCGAGAGAGAGAGCGAACAGAGCCACTAAGGCGAACCGCAACGTAACCAGCACAGCGCTGTCAAGAGATCGTCCCGGCGCACAGACGATGCACTCTGGGGGGTGAGCCAGCCCCCCAATATGCCCCAAGAGGCTAGCCCCGGGGGCGTTAGCTCCAGGCCGTTTTTTTTTTATCGCTGCCAGGTCCGAGGCAGAGCTGTATTTGTAGTATCTTACAATATGTAGGGGCAAATTGCGAGCAGCCAGCACCGCTGCACAGAACAGGTCAGAATGCTACGTAGCTGCTGTCGCCGCAGCACGGCTCACGAGGCCACCCTGATCTGGCCACAGCAGAGCTTGCGAAACAGTTGCATGAGCCGGTCCCGTGTGGGGGGCCATCATGAAGAGAGCAGGGTGCGAGCTCCTACTCGTATGCATTGCTCGTACGTGCTCGTGCACACTCGTAGGTGGGTGGCCAGAAACGAGGGCAGAGGGAGGAGGGGAGGAGGGGAGGGGGGGGGGGGGGGGGGGGGGGGGGGGAGGAGGGAGAGAAGAAGGACCACGCAAGAGGAATACCGGGATACCCCCGACGGCCAAGCAGTGTTTGGCCGGTCCGCGGGCAGCAGAAACCCGCACCGGCCACACTACACACTACAAGCACGCTACGAGTCCATTAGCAGGGGCCAACAGATTGCCGTCTGTCCCTTAATCCAGCCACTACTGCATGGGGAACATGAGCCTATCTGCAACGCTGGTTTGCGAGCATGCCAATACGGATGCAGCGTACAATTAATCATCTTACAATTCACAGCTAGCAGCCGGATAATCGCACCGGGAAGGAACTGTGGCCTGAAATATCCGCGCTTTCCCAGCGACATCTGCCATGGCTCATGCGGCAGCCGTGTTATTGCAACCAGCACATGCGGAAACTCTGCCATTTCCGGGTGTGGGGATGTTCCTGTGTCTGATGCATTGTTTTGTTTGGTTCGTGGTTCCTGGATTCGCTGTTTCGGAACGCATGGGGGCATCGTCGTCGTCCGAAATCGGCGGAGGCTTCACTTCACAGCTTGTGTGCCTCTCCTGCTTCTCCTGCTCTCCTGTCCGAACTCTGACCGACAAAACTGTTGCCCAGAAGGAACAGGCCAGCATGACGCAAGCATACGAGCCCTACTGCATAGCTGCAGCAGAGCGGCATGCATCCCCGATGTCGCAAGACGCGGCCAGACGGTCTGCATGCCCCCCCCTCTCTTCACCTTGTCGTTGACTCGGCAGCGCGTCTCGCAGTCCACCGCGCTGCTGCCGTGTTAGTGCTCAAGGGAAATAATAGGAACCGAGGTGCACGCCGAGGACTGAGGTCAAGCTGGCATGCTGAGGTTCTTTCCTACTTTTCCCGAACGCTGGCCGGTGGAAAAACAAGGCAGCAAGCTCGTTTAGCGGCTTCTGGCTGGGTCGAGTCGTCTGTCTGCCTGGGCGACATGGCGTTTGGCCTCTCGTACGTTTGTGCTCCTTATTTTATGTGCTGTTTCCTTATTTGCCGCAAGTCCTTTTTAAATTGCTCGTACTGGTTCAGGCGCCCTAGACGGGGGGGGGGAGGGACACAGACCACCAGCAGGCGCTACTACCTCTCCCTCACCCCGCCAGCAGGCGTTGCTATTACCTCACGGAAATTCACAAGCCACCAACGGCAAGCAGAGAATTGGCAAACAGAGGACCCAATGCCCATAAAAACAAGGAATTCTGCCCCCCTCGCTACGACTGGCGAGGCGTCGGAGTCACGACACCCCTGCAGCCCGTGCTTTCGGTCCGCCGAGGCGGAGGTTGAGCAGTTCAGTGGTTCAGTGTCAGCCGGTGGAACGGCAGCCAGGCAGCGCGCAGCCACTCAGGATGCGTCCATAACCATTCAGAACCAGAGCGGGTTTTTGTGTAATAGAAAACACAAACGCAGCGCAGGCGCAGCAAGCGGCATCCTGTTTGCCACCAATGGCTGCTCGGCATGCAATGCGACAGGCTTCCGCGCAACACGCCAGTTTTCTCGGCATACGGTGATTTTTGCCGAAGGAGCATGGGCGGAGCAGCAGAGAGAGATGCCAAAGTGGGAATTATATTCCGCATGGACGAGCAGGAGAGCAACGTCTCGGTGCGTAAAGCGGACAAAAGGGCCTTTAGGATATTTGTCCGCTCTCGCACTAACACCAAACCACCGAGGTAACGTAAGATACGAATACAGCTTGCATTGGGGCATGGGCATATTATCCATGTCTCGTTTGTGTCCCCAGCGTTATTTTTTTTTTTCACAACATTATTACACCACAGAGGGAAGGGGAAAAAAAATCGACTCTCATGCCGATTTCGGCTTACCTGCGAGTATTCTAGCCTGCTTCATTCGTGCATAGGTTTCAGCCAATCACCGCCTTTGTTTTCTCTGGCTCCAACTGCCACCTAAATTTTAGCGCTAACCGCGCGGCTGGGTGCAACGCCTGCGGGGTTGAGGGTTCGTAATGTGGCGGTGCGCCTTGCAAGCCTTAAATTTTAGTTAGTAATATGTTATTCTTTCTGATGGGCTAGGGGGCGCGTCTAGTGATCGCGGCCAGCTATCGCGTCTGGCATGGACCAGCAAGTCACCGATCCGCCACGCGCACCCCCGAAATCCTGTTGACTCTCGTTGCTATACGGGAGCGGTCCCTGATTTGAGAAAGCTCTCTTCCTCTGTCCAGCTCGGCAAATCCGCACCTCCGCACTGTTCCGGGTCTATCGGGGTCCGACGCCCAGCCGACTTTCCAGACGCGACCGGCCAAGCCAGCACCGGCCCCTCTATGCACGTGGCGCTGCAGCACGAACCGTTTTCTCCTCTTCCGATGTTGACGTAGCCAGAGAGTTGCACACCTATCATGGGTTCCTTTGTCCTGGACTTTGCCTCGTACAATGTCGGTTGCCACTCTCCATGGCCAGCAGCTTGGTATTCTGTCCCATGCTGACCTGGCTTCTAGGCCTTGCTCTCTAGCAGCGAGCATACCGGCTCCTACTATGGCATCGACGATGCCTACCTGGGTGGCGGCGATCTCGGCATGATCGGCCGCGGTGGCGGCCGCCGCGGCATGAACCACCACCACCACCAGCCGCACTCCTCTCAGAGCCCTCAGGGCCACCACCACCACCACAGCAGCAGCCGCTTCGCCCTCTACGACCGCAACTCGCTCGCCCGCCTCGAGGCGGAAAAGACGCTCCAGGACCGCCGCAACCAGCACATTGCCAACTTTGGCGCCATGTGGCTCAAGCCGCCGGGCGTGTCCAAGACGCTGTTCCAGATGCGCGAGGAGAGCCGCGAGCAGGAGGAGCAGGCCGAGGCCGAGCGCCGCGAGGAGCTGGCCCAGCAGCTGGCCCAGGCCGAGGCGGCAGCGGCAGCGGAGGCGGCGGGCGGCGGTGGCGACGGGGACGGCATGGAAGGCATGGTGACGGGAGACGGGGACGTTATGGAGGGTGAGGACGGCGGCGGCGACGGCGGTGGTGACGGAATGGACGCGGACCTGGATGCCGACATGGGCGAGCAGGATCTGGACGAGGCGATTCCCGATGCCGGGGATTTCAGCTTTGGCGACAACAACGACGACGGCGACGATCCGTTTGCGAGCTCGTCCGAGGCCGAAGAGGACGAAGAGGACGAAGGAGACGAGGAGGAAGAAGAGCACGACGACGGCGAAGACGAGGAATACGAGGACCGCGATGATATGGGGGATATGCTCGGCGGCGATGGCTCTTTGATCAGCCAGCCAGGCGCGCACGACGGCCCCGTGTCTAACCCGAGACGGGTCAGCGGCGAGGCTACGACACTGCGCACACCAGCCATGGACAACGACAACGACAACGACGACGACGACGGCGAGCGAGAGCGCGCGCACCGGGAGATGCGCCAGCTACGCGACACCGAGGACCGCGTGCGGGCCATGCTGGCGCACCCGCGGCTGTCGGCCATTGGCGGGCTGTACGGCGGCGACGAGGACGACCTGGACGAGGAGGACCAGGCGCAGATGCTGCAGGAGGACGACCTGGTGCGCGAGGGCGGCCGCCGCCAGCGCCGCCAGCGCCGCCTCAGCCGCGCCCAGCAGCAGCAGCACAGCAGCCTGATCCGCAGCAGCCTCGGCGGGCTGGACCACGGGCCCTATTCCGATATTGATGGCGGTGACGGCGGCGGCGGCAGCGGCGATGGCGGCGATGGCGGCGATGACGACGACTACGACGACGACGGCCACGACCAAGGCCAAAGCTACCACCACCACCACCACCACCACGACAGCCTCGAGATGGACATGGACGCCAACCTGGACGACGACGTCCCGGATGCCGACGCGTCCGCTATGGACCTCAGCGCTCTCAGCGGCAGCTATGAGCACACCGACTCGGAAGCGGAGCTGAGCAGCAGCATCAGTGTCCCAGGCGGCGGCGGCGGCGTCGAGGAGGAAGCAGAGGAGGATGGAAACAATGACGACGACGACGACGATGATGACATGCCGCACCACAGCTTCATGGCCTCGGGCGTGATGCCAGGCCTAGCCTCGGCATCGAGTGCGCGGTTCCGCAGCAGCCTGGCGCGCAGCGACCGCAACAGCCTGGACCTCAGCAGCCTGCTGTCGCGGGACGGCAGCAGCACCATGGGGAGCAGCCCGGTGGCGCGGCGGCTGTGAGGGTCTGTCCCCGGCGCTGGGCATATCAGGGGAAAAGCAACGTGCTATCATTACAGAACTTAGGGAGGGAAGGGAGTTTACTCTTTCCTGTACTGCATTCTTATGGAGAGCATGAAGATAAAAAAAAAATCGACATGAATTAATGATTAGAAGAAAGCGCAAGCAGCCTTCACGGCGTGGTATAAATCGACGCTGCCGCGAGACTGCCACGGCTGTGGCCATTTTCTGGCCTTCTTGGGGTATGTACAGTGATGCAGAGAAGAGAGGACACACCGAAAACAGCAAAGCCACGGCCTTGCCCGCGAGCCCGCGAGCATCGGCATCGTGCTTTTCCAAGTAGTCTGGTCCTCTCCTCCCAAAAGACAAACGCCAGTCCCTCCTTTGCTTTCTTTTGTTTCCATAGTAAAAAACGTCCTCCGCCCCCTCCCGTCCCCCTCACCCCCCCTTTACATCCCACAAAGGTCCAGCAGCCAGTGCTCGACCAGCGTAGTTTAGTCTATTCCCTTGTTCCCTCCCAGCCTCACAATCGTCCCATGTTCTGCGTGTTCGTCGTTGTCGTCGTCGCGGCGTCCAAGGCCATCCCCAGGCCGCCACCCATGCCACCACCTCTAGGGCTACCACAGGGCTGTCCCCTAGGCAGTCAATGTTTCCCTAAAATAACCAGACATACATAAACAGCAGCGACACGGCGGCAAAGAAGCCCAGCCACACCCTCCAGCCGACGCCCGTGCGCTCAGCCATCAGCAGCATGCGGTTCATGGTGCCGCGCAACCGTAGCCGGGTGGCGTCAAAGGTGTCGTTCATCTTCTCGGCAAAGGCTGACGAGTCGCGGATTTCGTCGCCGATGGCGACAGTCATCTGGGAAGGAAGCGTCAGCAACAAAGAGGAGGCAAGGGAGAGAGAAAGGTTACAATCCCATACATCTTTTAATACCCGAACCTTGCCCAGGATGCCCTCGATCTGCTGGTCGTTCTGGCTCTCGAGCTCGTTCAGGACGGCGTCGCTGTATTGCCCCCTGCGCGCGGGTGTTAGCCTGCGATCAAGACGAGACGCAACACCACCTCCTTCCTCTGCCTGTCTGTCTGTCTCGCTCACTTCTTGTTTGGTGTCGCCGGGCGGAAGCCGCTGCTGTTGGTCGGCGGTGTCAGGCTGTTGCCGTTGCCGTTGCTGCCGGGGTAGCCGTAGCCATAGCCACCGCCATACCGGTTGGGGCTGGCGCTGACGGCGCGGCGTGTCGGGTCGGCGCCAGAGCCGGTATAGCCCTCGAAGAGAGTGCTGCGCGGGTCGCGCTGGTGCAGGTTGGAGGAGCCGAATCTGGGGAGGGCGATGTCAGCAATCACAGCAGACAAAAGCGAGGAAGCGCAAAGTCAGCAAGCGAGCAATGATGACCAAGGGGGCAAGCAGCAAGCAGTGAAGACTGAAAGCGGTGCTCGTCCGAGGCAGCAATCCCGCGCCACCGCCGCACGCTGTAGGACATGCGACCATGGGAAGTCTCTGGTTGATGGAGCGCAAGATGTCTGACACGTTTCCATCTGCCTGCTGGTCGGTGTGCTTGTCGCATCTGGAACAGAAGCGAAAAAGAGAGTCTCGCATCGATGACGCCGGGGGAGAGGGAGTGCCAGACACGGTCGTCGCATCACCACCTGTCGTTTTTTTTTTCGTTCGTTGGAAGGCTGTTGCTGTTGCTGCTTGCCGTTGCTGCTGCTCATCCTGGACAGGGAAAGGGGGACTCTTCAGCACGGGGGCATTCGGCTTACCTTGACGATGCCATGCTGCCGACGATGTGCGCGTCCGAAGGCGAAGGCAGAAAGGCAAGAGGAAAAAAAAAAAAAAAAGAGAGAAAGGAAAAAGGGGGAGAAGGAAACGCGACTTCGCCTAGGAAGGATGAAATGTGGTACGGTAGTGGATTCCCTGAAAATTAGATTTATGGGTGATCTGCCGGATAAGATAGTGAGGTGTCTCCTTTTCTGGGGCCAGGGCCATCTGGTTGGTTTGGCCTAGAACGTTGGGAAGGTGCGCGTGGCCGAATGAACAACGGATTATTCTCGGCTGCGGCAGAGGCCAGTTGTCAAAAGCAGGAGGCGTTCGCCTCTGGCTGGATTCGGCAACCCAGAGAGCAGAGCAGCAACGAGGATACCCCTCACGAAAGCCCACTCAGGCTTACGAATGCTCCTGCCCAATTGGTGAGCCGAACGGGCGAACCACACGGCAGGTCGCTCGAGGTGTAAGATACGAGTAGAGGGTGCAGTTACAGAACAATGGAATCCTTTGAGTGTTTTGAGTATATTGGCTTGTGAGGGAGTTTGTGGTCGTTCAGAATGACGACGTCCTGTTTGGGGCTGTTCAGCTCGCGGATCTGCAGATAGTACATACGGGCAGGTAAATCGGCTTTTTTTTTCTCTCGGCCGAGGACAATCGCACAACACGAGTCCTCTTCTGTCCAAGCAACAAGCCAAGCCAGAGCTAAGCCGTTCGGCGTAGGACAAGGGAGCATTGGACGAGCACATGCATTGCTGCGGGCTTTGCAGCCTTGCTAAAAATGGCAGCCAGCAAATACAGCAAATACGGTCAGCAAATGCGGCTAGCAAATACGACCGGCAAATACAGCCAGAGAATGAAAAGTGAATGGTATAGATGCTGTCTGGTCCAGCAGATCCTAGCGACGATCTATGCTTGGCTGTTCGTGTGGTGCTTTTTGTGAGATATAAATAATGATCAAAGAAGACGCAAAATCCCTTGCCTGGTTCCTTTTCCTTTGCCTGTATTGTACTTTTTTTCTTCCGGTGTAAGAGGAGAGGCTTCCTCCACCGCCGCCACCCTTCACCTCCTTCTCCTAAAAGTCCTATCTCGCGAACCTCTTCTTCTCTCTATCGCAAAAGTAGCTGCAGGATCGTGAGACGTCAAGCGCACGTGCGAGAGCCGCTGCGCTTGCTCGCTAGACCCCGGCTGAGATGTCTGTCGAAGACACCTAGTCTTCGTGCATCTTGGTGTCCGGGTCCTCAAAGTCGTCGTCGTCGTCATCCTCGTCGTCCTCGTCCACCGGGTTCTCCGCGGCAGCCTTGGCAAAATCGATGACACGTCCCCGCGTGCGGCGGCCGACGACGTTGTCGAGGTCGATCTCCTGCAGGTCATCGTCTCCGTCTTCGTCTGGCATTGTCAGTATAGGGGAAACTGGGGCGATCGGTGCACCTGTGCGGGTCCTACGACAAAGAGCGTACCATCATCATCGTTCTAGGGGCGCGCAACTGTCAGTCTTGTTTTGTTCTGTGAGTGAAGAAAAGGGGGAAGTGGGAACTCGACTCACATCAGCACCGTCTTCGTCGTCATCGTCATCATCGTCGTCGTCGTCTTCGACCTGTGCCGGAGCGTCGTTCATGACATCGTCCTCCGCAGCGACGGCTTTGCCCTTGCCCTTGGCCGCAGCAGGGTCGGTCACCGCCGTCTGGGGCGCCTTGGTGGGGTCCTGAACGCCGTTTCCGTTTGTAGCCATTGTGAAATACGAGAGCGTGGATTTTGTAAAGAAAACAAGTGTATCGTTGCAGAGAAATGCGCAGGGAAGTGTGAGAAGGCGAGAGAGGTAATGGCGCAGTGTGTGTATGTGTGTGGAAAAGTGGTTGTGTTTTGTTGACCAATTCGACGGGGAGCTGTCGCATTTAAAAGTTTATTTAGCAGGGGACCACGGAAGCTGCTGTTGTTGGGTGGGTCTGCCGATTCACAGGGAAACCGCCCGCCTCTGCTGTGCGCCATTCCCCTTGGGCGCTAAGCCAATTTAGTCGGCTCAGTGAATTGCAGCGCCTTCCGCAGCATTCACGCATGCTGGCCTTCACCTGTACTTCACTTTCAGCCCGCCGTATACTCGTACGTGTGTGGTATCTTCAGATATTTTACCAAGCTTGTCCACAGCCTACAGTACGACAAATAGCGGCAGAAACACAGATAGATGGGTAGACAACGATTGAAGAGTCTTCATAGGACACATGGGGTATGGAGTTCCAAGCAAGAAGACGACAGGTTACTGTTTCAAAAGTATGCTATTGTTCGGCCTGAATAGATACAACTGCCCACATTGGACATGCAGCGAACACCATGAGAAAATGCAGCAGAGACTTTCCTCTTTGCGACCTTCCAAATGCATGAGATGCTCTCGAGCCAATTATATCTTTTCCAGGAAACATTTTGTCATCGTCTGTGTATCCTATGTATTCTTATTTTCGAAAAGCAAAGATTTGGACGGGCCTATTATTGTATTGGTAAGTGCCCAGCGCCCCCCCACAAAAGCAAAAGCGGTCCAGTTTCTGTACAAAAGAGCGAGCGCCAGTCGACCTACCAACGTTCACTTTTGTCTGCATGCGATGTGCACTTTTCTCGACGAAATACGCAACGTGCCGTTTCTCTGTGCCTTGTCACCGTCGAGCGTCCTCGGGCAGGAATCCTTCGACGAGCCGCCCTGACTACTGCGCCCAACCCGTCTTTGCGCCCAGGACGTCCAGAAACCAGCTTCCTAAGAGCTCTCGTCACCTCGCCAGCTGCCCTTTCAGTCAAAATGGACGTTGTAAGCGATCGCATATGCAAAGTGAAGAGACACGCAAGACGTGTGCGGCTGTCCAAATCTCTTCAGAGAGAACTTCTAAGCAGCCTTGCGCATTTGAACAAAAGGATCGCCGCTGCGACCGACGGTCTGGATACACCTTCCCTTCCAGTGCCAGGAAAAAGACAGCGGGACACACCAGAATTGAAGGTCCATACTATCGGCTTCAGAACATGAAGGCCAACAACATATTTCTGCGGAATGTTTGCGAGGGACTTCCCGAACATGTTGACAAACTTTCTAAGAGCATGGGGGAAAAGCGAGATTCCCCCGGCCCATCAACCGAGGATATTCGCAACGACAGGCCAAATGCTGTCGTACGAAGCCAGTGAAGCAGATGTACAGACATACTATCAAAGCAATCTGTTTCCTATTTTTTCGAGGCCCAGCAGCATGAGGCGGCAGGAAAAAGCGCGGATCACTTCACCCAATATTCCTTCTCATGACAACAGATACAAGGTGTCCGCGCCTACACCCGACATGATGTATGGATACGACAGCGAAGTAGCCTTCGAGCAACAGGGGGCACAGATACTCTCGATGGGCGAGGAACCTTTCGCCACCACAAATCAGTTGTCTTACCCCTTTTTTGTTGTTGAGCTCAAGGGGGACGGACCCGGTAGTCGTGGGAGCATGTGGGTGGCAACTAATCAATGCCTGGGTGGCTCCGCATCGTGCGTTCATATGGCCGAGGTGCTGAATGCGCGGCTGAAAGCATGCAGCAGCACAGCTGTCCGGCCCGTCGATAGCACAGCCTTTGCCGTGTCGCTGCAAAACACGCGGGCCGATCTCTTCATCTCGTGGAAGGAAGATGATCAGAAGTGTTACATGGCTCGCCTGGACTCATTCAATCTGCATAAGCCTGCCGACTACGTTGATTTCCGCAAGTATGTGCGCAACATTATCGACTGGGGTAGGGACCAACGCCTGGAGGCCATCCAGGAAGCCTTGAACCAGCTCTCATGGAGGAGAGCCGGAAGGCAGTGTCGAGGGAAGCAAAGAGCAGACAGACAACGCCACCATCAGGACCACGTCCGGGCGGTTCGAGTGCCAGCAGCAAAAAACAAAGGCAGTGATTTGACAGCTGAGAGAAGTGAGGAGGGAGGTACGGCTGCTTTATGAAATAACCCCTGACAGGTGAAAGCTTGCGGGATTGCGGAAGAAGTCCATCTGAACGGATTCGAGTCTCCTTGTAGACCTACGCTTCTGTAAACCAACACGCTGTCAATTCGAAAGAAAAACATGACTGCACAACGCTATTAATACAGTAGTTCGATGGTGCACTCGGCAGAGGCGGTCCTCATGGAGCCCTGAACAGCCGCGTTCTGTCTCGCACAGTTCGGCCTTGATGTCCTCCCAAGACTTCTCTCTGAGACGCCTCCGAGGTTCTTCCAAGGCTCCTTTCGAGCCTGCTCTCGAGCCACACCCTCTCATTTTGGCGGATCGCCGCCGCCGCCCGTGGCCACCAACACAACCACGATGCCAATCAGCCACCAGTACCTGTGTGCGGTCAGAAAACCTGGCGAAAAAAAAAAAAAAAAGACCAGTAAAACCCCCGGGGGAACTCACTTTTGCAAAAACGTCCGCTCCTCGGGCGGCGCCGCCTTTTTGCCCTCGGGCGTCAGCACCACCGGCCGGTTCAGCACGGGCGTCGCGCCCTGCGCCGCCTCCACCACGGTGGCCTTGGGGGCAAAGTCGCGCGTGGTGCCGGCGTCGATGGGCAGGCCGCGCAGCGCGGCCGAGACGAGGGGTCGATCACCGCCGCCGGTGCTGCTGCGGCTGCTGCTGCTGCTGCCGCCGACGGTCAGCACGAGGTGCGGGCGGTAGCCCTTGGCAAAATTGGCGGCGGCGGCGACCGAGGTGGCAGAGAGCCACCGGCCCGCCTTGGGGTCGTAGGCGCCGATGCGGTAGAGGCGGGTGTCCTCCTCCCCCTCGGAGACGTCGTCACCTTCGTCATCGGAGGGCGCCTCGTAGGCGGCCACCTCGGCCTGGGCCAGGTCGAGCGCGTCGTAGCGGATTTCGGCGAGCAGAGACGGCGCTGGTGCAGCCTTTTGCTGCTGCTGCGGCACGACCGGCTGGATGTAGATGGAGGCGGTGCGCACGTCGGAGCGGCCGCTGTTGTCGAGGCCGGCCGCGGCCCTGGCGGCGGCAGCGCCGAGGAGGACGAGGCACCACAGCCGGAGTTCCATGGTGAGCGGACGGTGGGCGGACGGTGGGCGGACGGTAGGCGGATGGTGCGAAGGGAGAGTGTGTCGATGACGGGCGCACTCACGCGGATTAAACCTTGGCTCGCAGGCGACTGACTGGTCGGAGGGGTTTGCTGGTCGGTCGTGGTCGCCAAAGCTGGAGCTGACGAAGAAGAGGCTCAAGAATACTTCGCCGCTAAAGCCACAGTTGATGAAATGGCCCCACAATCTGCTCCTGGTGCAAAAAATTATTACCTAATATCACCTCCTACAACAGATCAACCGCACCAAGCACTCTGAAAGGCAAAAAAAAACTTGATATTGATTCATATAAATAATAACTTGAACTGTGGGCACCCATTGCTTGCACATGCGCACCCTCCGATGGTATTCTAATGCTAACACACATCACCCATCTCCCACTTACCATCTCCCATCACTTATCTCTCTCTCTCTCTCCCCCCTCACACACAAGCCCACGGCTCGAGATCTCCCCATCCGCCTCGAGAGCCCGTGCTTGCATCCCAGTAGCCAAAATGTTGCTTACGAGCAGGGGGAGGGGCGGGGAGAGCCGCGGCTCAAAATCCTTGTGCAGCTGGCCCAGTCCCCCCCCCCCCAATAGAATGCTCGCTCACGGCTGGATCTCCCGATTGGATCTCCGGTTGGGTTCGCAAAACAAAAAAGACAACAATGATCATGCTTGTACATGGAATTTGAGCTTCTTTCGTCTTTCATCTTTCTTCGTCTTCATTGTCGTCTCCTTCATGAGCAGCCGTTCTTGGCGAGCCCGGGCCCCGAGACCACCATGTCCCGCCCAATGAGGTTGGTGCTGCTCGACTGGCCGTCCACGACGCTGGTACTCGTGTTGTTGCTGGTCCCCTTGCCGCTGCTGTCGTTGCTGCTGCTGGGGCTCCTCCCGTCATCGTAGCCGCTGCTGGTGCTGCCTTCGGCCACGCCGTCGGAGCCCGTTGCCGTCGCAGTCGCCGTCGCCGCTGCCAGCTCGTCGCTGCTGCTCGCTGGCAGCACGTAGCCCGGGCACCGCTCGACCAGGGGCCGGTAGTACGCGGCCAGCACCTCGGGGTTGGGCACAATCTTCCACTCGAGCCGGTACAGAAACTCGAGCTCGAGCATCTTGAGCTCGGCCACGCGCACGCCGCCCACGCGCGCGTACGTCGAGTTGTTCCAGAACGAGTCGGACAGGCCCTTGGCGGCGACGGTGGCCGCCGTGATCAGGAAGCGGTGGACCGTCAGGGTGTTAATGGTGAAGTCGGGGTACATGGCACAGAGGCGGTCGATGTAGTACACCATGGACAAGAGGAGCGGCGGCGTCAGGGTGGCGTGCTTGGCGAGCCGGTGCAGGTAGTCTAGCACGGATATGCCGGGCGCCGTTCTGCAGAGGGATCACGGTCAGCGGCATGGACAGACGGGAGAGAGCCCCCTCTGAAAAGGAGAAAGAAAAAAGAGAAAAAAAAAAAGAGCAACGCACCTAGAATGGAATCGCGTCAGGTGGCCAGACTTGAGAGCCAGCGCGTCGTTGGTCTCGATAAGCTCGCTGAGCATGTTGGCAATGAGCGCGACCATGTCCTCGACAGCACACAGCTCGTACCGCTCGGGCAGAATCTTGGCTGTTGCCTCGGCCTTGACGCGTTTGGGCCCCATTGATGGGCTATATACGACAGACTTTACAGACGCGGGGCCCTCGCCATTGCTGCTGCCTTGGGGGTCCGAATCTTGGGAGCTGCGACGTTTGTTGGGAGAGGAGGATTGTGGCTGCTGCTGCCGTGATGGCTGCGGTTGCTGTGGCTGTTGTGGTTGAGACTGTGGTGGTTGTGGCTGTTGAGGCTGTTGAGGCTGTTGTCGAGGCTGTTGTTGTAGTGGGAGAGAGGAGGTTTGAGGTGTTTGTGGTGTTTGTGTGGCAGCCGACGCATCACCGACTATGGTAGACGCGGATGCTGATGAGGGGGGCACCAGGGGTCCGGGCTCACGCCGGGGTTGGTGATCTGGCTGCGTCTGTCCTGGCTGGGACGGCTGGTCGCTGGCGCCGTCGGCCTGGCCGCCGCTGTTGTCGACGCCCTGCTCAATGCCCGGCTCCATGGGAACGGGGCCTGGCGTGGGAGGGATCTCGCGCGGGGTCGACTCGGTGGAGGCGTATCGGCGGGGGTGTGCGGCATAGTCAAAGGGCTCCATGGGGGAATACTGGGTGGCGGCGTCTGCGCTCACATACCGCCGCGGCGGCGTCCGCGACGGCTGCAGAGGGGAAGCGGCAGCAGCAGCAGCCAGCGACTGCGACAGCGGCGAGCTCACAGGGGGGAGAGCCGCGGTAGGCGCGCCTGCAGGGGCAGGGGAAAGCGGCGAGGAGGAAGAGGCCGGCCGCCGCGCAGTGGCATCGACCGAAGTCCGGGACGGTGACTGGCGGGGCGAGCGGGCAGGCGCATAGTGGAAGGCGTGGATGTTGGGAGAGGCAGTGGCCGATCGGATCAACATGGCGCGCGGGAGGGCATTGCTTGGCTGTGTGCGAGTTTGTCACGGGCGGTGATGGGGGAGGAGGCTCGTAATTTCCCGCCTATCTGTTCGCTTCGGTGTGTCAGGCCGGCCCGTTTATTATGCGACTTTTTCGCGGCTGCGGGGCGGCGGCGAGCGAGCGAGCAGTCGAGTCGAGGAGTGCTGTGGCAGCTGGAGACCGGGCGCTGACTCGCAAGAACATCCGCACGAAGTAATGCTCAGCCGTCGTGGAGTAAGAGCACGCAATACGAATATTCGCGAGCAAGGATCGCCGAGTGCGGCACAGGCGGTGGGCAGGCGATGGCGGCTGCGAGACAGGCTGTGAGACAGTGCGACAGGCGACAGACGGACAGGACGATCGGGTGGGCGCTCAAATGGATCGCAGGCCTTTTTTTTCCTTCTTTTTCCTTCTTTTTCCCTGTTGGCGGCTTTCGTTTTTCTATTTGGCTCTGGACAAAGTGCAAGCAGCCGACAGCCTTCTGGCAGATGGCGGCCCCCCTGATATACGACGGCGCAGAAATTTTCCTCTTATGCAAGGGTGGGTGTGGGCAATAGTTCAGGGCGTCTAGGTGCAGTGCGCTACATATGTATCCTTACAGCGGGCGCTCCAGACTGCCGGGCCCCAGCTGCCGTCCCCAACCTGGCGCGCAGGTCCGTTGGTTCGCTGACTGGCGCCGACTGGACCAATCGCACATGGCGGCTGCCACCGCTGGCTTTCTAGCTCCTTTCCTCACCGAACGCTCGTTTTGGCCCGCTATGGATCGCTGTGGCCGCCATGGCTGACCACATGGGGGGCGACTGCCTTGCATGCCATGAGTAAGACAGCCCCAGAGACCCAGCGCAGACCGACGACGAAAGCATCGAAAGCATCAAAAGTACGAGTAATGAAAGTATTAAAGAGCGGCAGAAGCCCCGACCTCTGATTGGTGGCCCACAGGGCGGCAGAAGAGTCGGCATTGAAGCCGTCTGGCAGCAACGGACCACGCGCAAATCACGAGGCCCAAGCGGCGGTCTACAAGTAGTAGTACGAGCGAGATACGAGTACCGAAAAGATACATGTGTAAGATATGTGCTGTGTGAGATAGCAGGCAAGAGCGGCTGGGTCCAATTTCGTCGCCTGCGGCTACCTGCAGAGCCCTGCAGAGGCAGGGCGCCGTCCTAGTGCAGAGGCAGCAAATAGCAGGCCGCATAGCAGAGGCGTGCTCGCGGAACAGCAGCTATCTGGTCAGGAATGTCTCCCTGGGGCGTCGCTCACCAGCACGCTTGCGCCCCTCCACAAGCATATAATGCATGCGTTGGCCACTGCGCAGCCAACGGCGGTTTCACCACGAAAAGTGTGCATTCGTTATCTTTCGTAGCGGGAGCCATGACAAAGACTGAGGGGTCGATGTGTGTGTGTGTGTGAGAGAGAGAGAGAGAGATAGTGTGCGTGCGTGTGCGTATGTGTATTATGTAAGCAGACCTCTCCTCAGCCACAGCCAACAAGGCTGGTGGCGGTGCGGCAAGCGGGAAGGCTCACCATGGGACCATGGCAGAGAAAATAGGTAGCAGGGGGAAGCAACGGTGCAGAGATCGCCAAACCCCAAATTCATCTTTTCCGCACGCGCAGCCACGACCTCCCATCGGTCGCATCTGGCTTGCCTTTTTCGCTTCTCTTGCGTTTTTCTTCAGAGCGCTGCTTTTCTTTAGACTTATACAAGACATTGATAATCCACGACCCATATTCCCTGATGCGACTTGGCTGGAACTAATCGTTTTTTGCATCACGACACCGACGAGAAGCACCAGCTCCATTTCCGTTCCGACGATATCGTCCTCGGCGACAACAAGGGGAACCGCAGACGCGGCTGTCACGAGGCGCGCGCCCTTTATTCAAGAAGAAAGAAGAAAACGAGGGCTCGCGGCTGCTCGTAGCAGACGGATTCGCCACGACGACAGCTTGACGCAGGAGAAAAGATTCTGGAACGACACGAGACAGCCAGGGCCATGGTGTTTGTACAGGGCCATCCCATCCTCGAGCGGCTGCAGACCGCACGGACCTACACGGACCGGAATCTTGCGCTCCAGGCTCTCAAAAACGACATTGTCGGCCACGTCCTCAAGAAGAAGACATGGGTCGAGCTGGGCGTGCTGCGGCCCATCGTCCGGACGCTGTCGATGCAGCGGTCGTCGAGCCGGACAGCGGGCGACGGCCGCGAGGGCCATGGCCGATGGGGCAGCCGTGACGGCCGGCGGGCGTCGTCGATCACGCCGCCAGACAGCCTGGCGCAGGATGATCTGGTCCGTCTGCAGGCGCTGGAGCTGCTCGGCGTCTTTGGAAGCGGTAGGCATCCTCTGATCTCTGATCTGCTGTTCTGCTGTTCTGCTGTTCTGAGCTGACGTGGCCCAGGTGGCCCTTCTTTCCTCCCCCCCCTCCACGCCGCCGGCGCACTGCCGGCCATCCTCTCGTACCTCGACCCTCACGCCACACAGCCAAGGCTCGTCTATGCGGCTCTGCGAACGATGGCCACCATCGCCAAGGCCGCCACTCTTGTCGACTCCTCCTCGCCCCTGTCCCCTCCCATCTCCGCCACCACCCTCGCCGACGCCGTCTTCGCCCCCGCCTACCTCGGCGCCCTCCACAACATCCTCTGCCTGCCGTCGCGGCAGTGGTGGGCCGAGTCCACCGCCAACATGGCCGTCTCTCTCATCGCCCGCCTCTGCCGCGAGGAGCGTCACCAGATCGCGCTGGCCAAGGCCGGCATCCTCGACGACCTGGCCGTCAAGATGGCCAGCTTCGTCGTGGCCCGCGGCCAGGTCGTGCCCGGCGCCGACCTCGCTGCCGAGAAGGAGGGCCTGCGCGACGCCATCCCCGAGCCGGCCTCCCCCCAGATGGACGTGGCCGCCGTCATGGGCGCCATCTCGGCCGTCATGGGCGACTCGCGCGTGCGCGCGTGCATGCTCCTCTTTGCGCCGTCGATCCTGGCCATCTTCCCCCAGCTCGACTTTGACAGCTCGGTGAACGACATCTTTGCCGCTTGGAAGGCGCTGTGTCTGGGCGGCCTCAGCAACCTGCACGACCAGCCCCTGGGCGCGCTCGACCTCCTTCTTCCCGCCATCCCCTCGCAGCAGTCGCGCTCCTACTTTGCCCAGAACTCGCCGTTCCCTCCCCTGGGCATCTCCTTGTCCCGCGACAGCCTAGCCACCCTGGGTCTCGGCGGCAGCACCGGCAAGCGCACCGGCTCGTCGGGACAGCAGCCACCGGTCGGGTGGGGGAGTGTCGCTCGGGGTGTGCCATATCCGCGGAACGTGTCCACTTCGGCATCGTCCGAGTGGGAGGGGGCAGAAGCAGAGAGCCCCATGATTCCCTGGCTGCTCAACATGGTGCGGTCGACCGACGGCATGGAGAGGCTAGCGGCGGCCTCGGTGCTCACCTCGCTGTTCAAGGCCGGCTTTGCCAGCCGGTCTCGCGAGGCCGCCATGGCTCTGCTCGTCGTGCCGCTGTTAGTGCAGACGCTGGGCGACGCGGCCAAGGCGGCATCCCATGCCAGCGACGAAGGCAGCGGCAGCGGCAGCGGCAGCGGCAGCGGCAGCGGCAGCCACCACCAAGCCTCGGGCGACCGAGATGACAACGCCATCGCCGAACAGCGATCCGTTACGGAGACGGCGCTGACCGTGCTCGCACGTCTGGTGGCTAACAGCGACGTGCTGCAAAAGGCTGCCGTCGACTGCGACGCCGTGCCCATTCTGGCCAAGCTGCTGAAGGAGGGCTACGAGCCGGTTCTGTCCCGGCCGCATGAGCGGCCGTGGAACCCGGTTCCGACCCGGACTGCGGCGGCGGCCGACGCGGCCGGTGACAGCGACGACGACGATGACGACGACGACGAGAGCGCCGAGCCGGACGGGCCGGGCAGCCGGGCGGCGGCGATGAGCGCGCTGGGCCCGCCGGGGCAAGACGCGCTGCTGGCGTACCGGATCCGGCTGCGAGAGGGCACGCTCAAGGCGATCACGGCTCTGATCGCGTCGAAATACGAGTACCAGAAGCTCTTTGTGGAACAGGAGGCGATGCTGTACGTGGTGGCGTCGCTCAAGCCGCGGCCGTCGAAGCCGCGGAGCCTCAAGGACAAGGCCAAGACGCCCAAGGAGGCCGAGGCGGCCGGCTACGACGACGACGAGGACGTCGACCCCGAGTACGGCCGCAACCCGGTGGGCGTGCTCGTGGCGGCGTGCAACTGCGTGCGCATGCTGTCGCGGTCGATTGCCATCCTGCGGACGACGCTCGAAGACGCCGGCGTGGCCACGCCCATCTTCCGGCTGCTGCGGCATCCAGAGATCGAGGTGCAGATTGCGTCGACAGGCGTCGTGTGCAATCTGGTGACGGAGACGAGCCAGATGCGTGCTGTGAGTTCAGTCTAGTCCGGTCTACGATGTTCATTATTCTAACTACGCTAGCAATACGCCGAGGTGGGCATTATGGGCATCCTCTGCGACCACGCCCACTCGCTCAACTCGCCGCTGCGTCTCAACGCGCTGTGGGCGCTGAAGCACTTTGTGGACGGCATCGACCCGGAGATGAAAAAGGCCTGTCTCGAGCAGCTGGGGTCGGGATGGCTGGTGCAGCTCATCGACCCGGCCACCGACGACGACTCGACACTGTTTACGCGCAAGAACGACAGGGTCCCGATGACTGCCGCAGCAGCCGCACCGACGGCTCGGTCTTCAGGTGGGGCCAGAGTCGGAATCAACGACATTCTGGACAACGACAACGATGACGACGACAACGACGACGTGGAGATGGAACAGTCTGACGACGACTTTGGTGGCGATGACGAAGAGACCAGCGCCAGCGGCAAGATGCCGTGGCCCGTGTCGACGTCGGGCGGCGGCGTGCCGATCTCGTCGCTGTACCACCAGGCCAGCCAGCCACGGACGAGCCACGAGCGCAGCCGCACGGGCCGGCTGCGGCAGGCCGAGGCCAAGCTGGCGGCGCTGCGCGAGGTGGAGCTGACGATACTGCGCAAGAGCCGCAGCGACGACATTGTAATCCAGGAGCAGGGCCTGAACTTTATCCGCAACCTGATCGGGCCAGGGTCGGCGTCGGGCGGGTCGGCAGACTCGGTGCACGAGGCGACGGAGATGATCGACTACCTGTTCAGCGAGATTGGACAGGACCGGCTCTTCCACATTCTGCAGTCGAAGCTCAAGATCAAGGTGCTGCACACGTTTGAGCGGCGGGGCGTGGCCAGCGGCTCAGACGGCGGCGGCAGCGGCAGCGGCAGCGGCAGCGGGGGAGCCGCCATAGGGAGCAGCCGTAACAACACCAGCACCAGCAACAGCAGCTTGCGCGTGCTGCACCCGCAGGCCAAGATCATCGAGGCGGTAGTGTTCATCCTGGTGCACATCTCGGCGAGCGTGCCGCGGCACCGGCAGCTGGTGATTGCGCAGACGGAGCTGCTGAAAGCGCTGGTGGCGCAGTTTACGAGCCGGGACAAGGGCGTGCGGGTGGCGCTGTGTCACCTGCTGACGAACCTCACGTGGCGCGACGACGCGGCAGACACGCAGGCGGCGTCGGCGCGGACGCTGGAGCTGAAGCGGCTGGGCCTGCTGGCGAAGCTGCAGGTGCTGCAGCTCGAGGACATGGAGCTCGACGTGCGGGAGCAGGCCAAAATGGCGATCCACCAGATGGGGCCGCAGAATTTTTGAGGGAGAGGAGAGAGGGAAGAAGGAGAGAGGGAGAGGGAGAGACAGCGGCAAGGACAAAGGAGGGAGAAGGGGGTGGTGGAAGGAGGGAGCTTGAGAACGGGCAGCGCATCATTCCATATTGGACATTCATGTCGGGCAGCGGCGACGGCGATTACGAGCGGTCTACACTACATTCTCTGTACAAATGATATACAAATTATTTTTCTCTGGTTTTTCTTTTGGTGATCAACACGTCATGTGCATGCACGGTCGGTGAGCTCTTGGCGGGACACAGCTGAGGTGGCAGCTGAGCGGTGGATGAATTGTCAGCACGGGGGGGGTAGAGAGAGGATGGGAGAGGACGAGAGTGGATGAGAGAGGACAAGAGTGGACAGGCGGAGAGGACAGGCGGAGTGGACAAGACAAGACAAGAGAGAGAGAGAGAGAGGAAGGACGAGTCCGACGAGCCAGTCTCCGTCGGCTCCGACAGGTCATACAGACGAGCGAAAGCTGCCCTCTTTCTTGGTTGGACGAATTTTTTTGGTTGAACAAATCACGTCGCCTCGCCAGAGTCCGTGGCAGGCTTTTTTTTTTTTTTTTTTTYTTTGGGGAGGGWYTC